>JAYMSR010000030.1:0-47111 GCA_036897825.1 Plantago rigida
TCCCTCCCCTGGTCTCTATTCTCAATTCTTAGTCCCTCTGAAATTCCATTCATCTATTAATCCTAGGATCTCAGAACTCCTTCTAACTGCGATTTGAGCTACTTTCCAACCTTCTGTTTATATTGCTATTCCGGGGCAAGAATAACCATTCAAAGAGGGAGACGCTTTATTCGCTCTACCAGACACAGATGAGGAAGAATAGTTCAGACCAATATCAGCACAGAGGGAAGGTCTAGCTGCTGGGGGCGTTTTCAGGGAAGAAGGTGGTCCTTGAAATGCTATCTTTTTAGTGAAATATCCTGCCCCGGTCAAAAGGAACTTGCTCTGTCAAAAGAAGGGAGAAGTACTCCCCTAGGAATGAAGGGCAGAAAAAGACCGATGAAGGAGAAGCTAAAAGAGTTCCAGGCCGGATGGCATGACCCTTGAATGTTGTTTCGTCGCTAGGGAAGTCTAGTCCGATCAAGAGAGAGGGGCCTAAGGAAAGCAAAGAAAGCAGAAGCTAAGCAGGATTGAGCAGCTAAGGAGGAATGAGCGCGCCCTGGTCTTTGACATCAATTCAGTTTACCCACTAAGGGAGTAGGAGCTAGTGGAAGGCGCTAGCTATGAGGGGAATGAATTAGGCTTGTCCCTCGGCATATGGAAAAAAGGAAGAGTCCATGCCTGCGATCGACCGCTAAACCCGGGAACTAAACATCTGATAGGTCAGAATACATAGACTTTGCACATGCACTACAGTCTCTTAGTAGGAACCATCTTCTACGTAGATTTCAAACATGCAATCGATAAATAGACTCAATGGAGATCCTAGGAGTTGCAGCTTTCTCGCCCTCGCATGATAGATTACCTATATTCCATGATCTCATCCATGATCTCGTACTCTATTCTATTGATAGCGCAACACTAAGTGCTCCGTGTACGGCTATGTATATGTATGAGAAGGAAAGAAGCAACCGATACTTCTCGCTTCGCTGATGCCTACCCACTCTCGGTTCATAAATCACTACTTCTGCCTGGCACGATCTCTCTAAAGATGATTCCTGCTTGGCCCGATATCATCCTGTGTTTTCAGTAGCGGTAGCATTCACTCCTCATCCATGATTTTGCTAAGAAATCCAAGGCTCCCTTAGCAGTCGCAAGAGAGTTTCCAATCGTAGATTTCGAGTGGAAGGAAGAGAAGATGTCCAGGATGTTGTTGAAAACATTGAAAATCGGGCTGACACAAGACTGCCAAAAGTAGGCCTTCCAGATGATCAGTTATTGATAGAGGATAGACACCCGACCTCCCAACATAAGGTGAAATACCACCCCGGGTTAATGATGAAGTAGCAGCTAATGAGTTTACCCTTTCCTTGTGTTGAGTACCAAAGGAGAAAAGGAGGAGGCACAGGGTAGCGATGCCCATGAAGGTTAAGGGGCTAAGAAGTAGCATAGATAGACCCTCGATTTAAGGAAGGTGAAGCAGCTCTAGAGTATATCTTTGATGGTATCTTACTTCCTAATGCTATCGCAGGGGGCTTTCCGCGCCGATGTCGACTTTCGGAGTTGATTAGCCCAAGCAAGTACTCCTCTTGGTAGAGTCATTATCGGCCTTCTTGTTTAGATCCTGATGAATCGCACGTACGTAACACGCTATCTATAGCAACAAATAGAATGCACAAAAGTAGAGAACGAGTCGAGAAGTATGGGTTATAGCCACATAAAAGTACGCTTTGCCACTATACTCTTTAAATAAACCAAATCCGTGAAGATCTTAGGTAGACCGGAGGAACCTCAGATAGCACAAAGTAAGCCTAGCCCGAATCTGAACAACCAGCTCTCTCAAAATACGATTCATGTCTTCTTTCGAAATCTCATTGTTTATTCTTTTCCTTTCTCTTTTTAGGATAACTCTGACTATGGGTAGACTACTTCCGTCTATGATTGGTTGGATACATCCTGTCCTCGGGCTCAAGAAGAAGATTCAATCACAGCTTTAGCGGCCGGTTGAACGTGAAAAGAAGCTACTCATTTAAGGCAAGCCTAATTCGGCTAAGAACGTGGACACTGACCCCCCTTTTTGCCATACACCGAGGAAGGTTACCTCAACCAATTCGCTGCCTAGCAGCTGCCGATCGACGACAAACTGCTACCCGTCTACTCCCGACTCCCGATCCATTCGAAGAGCTTCTTATCAAGTATAATACAATACGTTTTGACAAATAGCCTCGTTAGGAGCGAAATAACCCCTCTTTTCAGCAGGAGATGCGCGGGTAGCGTATGAATCAAACGATGGCATGAGTCCTCTGTGCACGGTGTAGTGAACCTTGGGAACCTCTTCTGACTTCGTAAGGTACGGTTTGGCAGACCTCTTTTCGGCGCTCCTACCTGAGGTTCCCTGGTCCGGCTTCACCCCTTAGTTCCTCTTTGGAAGGCCTCCATTTAATTGCAACTATAAAGATAAGCACGAGACCAAGAGAAGAAAGGTAGTATTCAATTGTAGCGCAAGCTTGAATTCGAGGCTCTAACTCATTAGCTTCCAATTTACCGAGATGACATGATTTACTAAGAGGAGCCCTTTGCGAGGAGTAGCTTATGTTGTAATTACAATCCGGTACACGATCGACCACTCTTATGCGCTAAGTATCTATCTATTACGCGAAAAAGCGGGTGTCAATATCCTTTAGGTAGCATTTGACTTCTTAGGGATATCGATATCTATCGTCGTTTACTCACTTGCCGCCGTCTTCCATGTATTGTACCTATATTGGTAGGAAGGGAAATGAGTGAGTTACCTTTACCCCAGGAATTATCTTATGTTGCCCCTTCTGAATCGATTAATGACATATTGCACTCTATTGCCGCGGGGTTGCGTAACCCTTTACCACCGCCTTCCGTCCAAGCAGAATGGGCATATGTTGCAAGTGTTGCCCCGCTATTGATCCTCGTTAAGGAAATTGCCTTGCTAGGTTGGGGTACCCCTTGCACTAGGGGATTCGAAAGTTCCATCGGCAGCTTCCCTTCATCCATGGATTTCCACTCTAGATGTTGAGGCGGAAGGACTTAGCTCCTCGGCTTACCTTCCATTGCGGGGTCGCTCTCAGAAGAAAGACCTATTCGATACCTGACCCATGAGCTATAGATTTCCCAGAAGAAGATGGCAGGGGAGTGAATTCCCGGTCGGGTGTTGGAAGACATAGTGTGCATGTACGAGATCTATGCTTTTCGGCTATCGGAAGGCTCTTGTTTATTGGGGCCTGAACCGATCGTTTGGAAGACCTCTTTTCGGTGTATTCCGTAGACTGGCCGGCAAGATAACTAGCAAGAAAGGTTGCCTCAACTCACGGATTTAGATAGAGTAGTGTGCATAACCTCAACTAGCTATAAATAGGGCGAAAAGTGTCCATGTATTGATCAATCTGGCATAAACTCTATGAATCCGGTGTGTTAACCATCCGGCAAGCGTTCTCTCTTTATTTGACTGATTGGAACTTCCTTTCGCATTATTGACTAAGCAGTTTAGCTGTAGCAACCTCTTTTATTGAACTCTTCACGAGTCCCTAGTGGCAAAGCTGCCTCGGCTATTTCTACTCTGAAAGGGCAATCTCAAGAAGAAAGTGTCTATGTTCGCCTCCTTGTTTAGTATCATTATACCCTTTAAAGGGGTTCCGAGAGAGTAAACATTGAGCAGGGTTTGAAAGTTCCTCCTTCATGGTCGAGTCCTCATTCTAACCCATGCTAAAATAAAAGCCCAATGGAAGAGAGGGGTCTACTGGGATATAGAAACTTCTGCTTCCGCTTGAACTCCTAAAAAAGCAAGAAAGAAGAAGAAGACTTGAAGGTCCTTCTACCGCAACCACTAGTCTTCTACTCCATCCTTTGCTTTTCATCCTAAGAATCTTTCTAGTTGCATTCTTATCTGTCACATCTCCTCTCTTATGACATTTTGAACTTCTCAATCCCTTTGCAACCCGTCCTGCTGCTAATCCTATTGTCTTTCCGTTCTCAAGCCTGTTCTCCGTAACCGATAGTCTTTCGTTTCTGCTAGTAATATAAGAGGGGCGGGACCTGCTCTTAGGTCTGACTTTAGGGAAAGCGGGCATAGTGTGAGTAATATCTTTCTTTCGTTGAGGAGACTGTAGCCTGAACTGAAACCTACACTCTTTCTTGTGTGTAATGAGTAGCTACTATTTAGAATGAATTCAACTAGGTTTTTAACACCAACTCCTTTTAGAAACTCTTCTTAAGTTAGGGCGGGGAACTGAGGAAGCTAAGCCGAAAAGGTGGAGCGAGAACTGGAAACCCGACTAGGTTCATCGATGCCCTCAAACCCGGTAGAAAGCCTTTCTTAGTGCTTAGCCTCTTTCTAAAGAAGAAGTTTTGGAAGCATTGAAGTCTATGAAGTCTCCAATCCCGATGTCTCCATACCTCTTCGTGCTATGTATGGAAAAATTTGCACTTTTGATTTTATTGACATGAAAGTGGGAAAGACGGCTGATAGGGCCACGAAGCGCCCAACGACTTGAACTTGAGGATCACAACGAACTATATACTTATCTGGTGGATGCGCTGGGCTCTTTTACCTCTAACTAGAAATATCGTAAGAAAGTGCTTTTTCCTAGGGTAGATGAAAGTAATGCCACAAGGCTATCCGAGTTCACAGGCGTAGTTGCGTGTACTTCATTTCATTGAAATTTCGTTTGTGTTCCGTTTACCGCACCGTGGGTAGAAGATCTCATATGAAATAATTCGCTTTGAGTTCGTTCTTTTTCATTCTTGGTCTGGGCTGCTGGTCTAGCGAGCCTTCCTAGCAGCCGCCTAGAGTGCAGCCTACCTGCTTAAGACCGTAACGTAAGTAACTCAGTGAGTGCTTTCTAAGAAAGAAGGGCTTGTAAGAAAGAGAGGTATCAACAAAACATATTACGATTATTTAAAAGAAAGAGTAAGAAGTCGCTCTTAGGGGGAAACTCTCAAGCTAGCGAGGAAGGGAAGGAAGAAGTGGATCGAGGAGCGAATACTGGAGTCAATGTTGCCGGGTGCGAGGGAAGCATACCTACCGATAGAAGGAACTGATCTCGATACGGAAGCCAATCAACTGGTCCCCCTCTCCTTAGTTGGCATCATTCCTATCAACCAATCTCTACCGGATCTAAGATCTTTGAAGTATCGGCATGAGCGAGCACAAGACCGGGCACTCGATGAGCAAGGGAAAGCGACGGAACTCTATGAACAGGGGAATCTTTCTGTCATTGTTGTCCGGTCCCGATATTGAGTCAAGCGTCGAGATTGAAGTGAAGGAGGGACCTCCGCAGGTAGTACCAATAGAGATGTGGGCCACTCTACCCAAGGGTGAATGTATCGGTTCTTGGGAGAATCAGCGTACCCTCGGAGATACTTTAGCCACATCTTAACCTGAAGAATGAGGCGATCAAGAAAGTCCTCCCCCTAGTTAGTATAAGCAGAATTGGGCTTGACTCATTTTCCCTATATTATAGAATGAAACTTTGCGAAACGAAACAGCGTATCAGGGCGTAAAACCTTTGACCCGCTTTTGCACCTATGTTTGATAGACAGCTTCCAGTGCGAATCCATTCGTTTCTATTCCAGTAGAGAAGCTAACGGGGGCTATTCGTAAGTGCTAAAACCGACCCCCTACTAACGACATTCCAGGTCCAGGACCCGTTCCCCCCGCCGTACTCGATTCTTGCTTTCCACTATTCCCAGCTCTGATTCACCTTCGGCTAAATCAAGTTGCTTTTCTGCTTCTCCCCTTCGTCTTTTGAACCAGAGTTCTTGACTCGTGCTGCTTAGCTGCCGGTGACCACTTCAAGGAGTGTACTTTCTAAGCTAAGTGTAAATGCCTATTAAACTATTGCAAAAAAGTTTCCTTAAGAAGTCCTGCATTCTATCTATAATACATTCAACCTAGTAGGAAGAACTTCTGATCCATTGGCTATCCTACGTGTAGGCACAGGTGTAAGAACCGCCATAAAAAGATTCCTCGTGTATCATCTGTAGCAAAACTATGAACGGGAGCTAGCAATCCGGACCGTATTGAAAAGGTTCCTGAGACACAGCATGGAAAAGTCACAATATTAAGAAAGGAGGTACAAGAATGAAGAAGGGGTAGAATTACTGAATGAATACAAGCTGTGGCTAATACCCGAGGCATAAAAGAAGCATTTTCTACGGGATCCCGAAACCACCAGCCACCCCGACCTAATTCATGATAAGCCCACCAACTTCCTGGCAAAATGCCTACGGTTAAAAACCACCGACATGTCAAGATCCAAATTCTAATTGGTTCCTGGTCCTGGTCAGAGACCACTGTGTTCGCGCCGGCGGTCCAACAAAGAGGCGCAGTAGTGGTATCTTTCTTACCTTGCTCGTAGACTCACTGCGGAGCTAACCCTTTTCTTGGTGGTTGCTACCAAGACGATTTCTTTATGCCCATCAAAGGACCTCGAGATGCTAATCCACGAAAAACGATACGAGAAATTCTAAAGAACAACTATACGGAACGAGGGCGACCCGTGGAAATACATCGGTTTCTTACTCGTGCAAAGGAACTATTTCTTGGCAACTTTTGACATGATTTCTAGAAACTAGTTCATTCTAGTATAGAATTCTTTTCAAAACCCTTACTAGTTTTTTTATCTACCGCTTCTCTCTTTAAGAAATTGACCTGGTGTATCCTTAGAAAAGTGAGTTATTACAATTTGGTTGAGATTAGATTGTTGTAGCTGTATAGGATTGTATAGATAGGACTCTTTCATCAATTAATAGGATTCAAACCAAAAATGACTAATCTAAAAAATAGAATATATAGAATAGAAATTAGAAATAATATATATATATATTGATGAATGGAGTAGGAACATATGTAGTATTTCTTTTCTCTATTCTTACTTACTCTATCTATAAGCTATGCCAAATTTGGGTATAGTTCTTTGTTTCGGCATATGATATGTAGCTTTGTATTATTTTATTTGTATTATCCACCATGTACTTTCTTTAGAATTACTTACAAGACTTACAAGGGTACGTTGTTCTAGTGGATTTCTACCTAATCTACCAGATAGAGTACAACAACTCTATCAACAACTACTTTTTTATTGTGTGTTCCTAGTCAAACATTTGATGATAGTAGGCTCGCGTAATTGGAGGAATATGAAGATAAAGAAACAAGGCATAGTCAGATATATGACTCCGCAGAAGCATACATAAGTTTCATCATTGAAGTCTTGCCTCTTACTTCCTTCCATTTTCAGTCAGTAGCGAGTAGTCTTAGCTTTAGGTATGTCTGGTAGTAATGGAAGAAATAATATTCCATCAGGTGTTTCCCTGTTTGTCTTATATTCGGTTAGTCTAAGAAACAACCAATAATGCTACCTCCTTAGAGAGATCTATTGAACACAATGCTCTATAACATGGGACCTTTCTTTTTTTCTTTATTAGTTAGAATGGTTAGGAGCTAAAGCACAAGTTACACTTCTATCTCTCCCCAGGTTTCTTTGAAATTCTATGAAAATTCTATTCTAATAGAAACAAACTATAAACAAACACGGCCTTAATAGCTTTTTTCAGCAGCAGTTTCCGCACATAGAATTACTAAATAGAGAACTTACACAAGGACAGCCCCAATAAGAGATAGAATTCCAAAGAAGACATTTCACAAGGCATATTTCCATTTTTTGGGTATATGGACTTTGCATTCTAAAGTTTCGCTCTTCGTATCAGTTAATAAATGGTTGTTGTCTCTTTCTTTTAGTATTTTCTTGTGGAGCTAAGGTCTAATTAATTATTTATGTAGGAAATAGAAAGAACCCCACCCAAGTTGATATTGGCTCTTTATTATTTAAGAGTTCGCCTAATTTTAGGGAGATAAGATATGCCAGTAGAATAGAATGAATAACTAAAAAAGTACAAAGAAAGGTTAGAAATAATTTGTTTATTTGTATTTCATCGCATGTGCAATTATTTTCTTTTAGTATTCGATTGGTGTAACGCCATTATTCTTGTCTTGTATTTCTAGAATTAGATATTCAATTCATCGTATAATAATGGAGTCGACTTCGTTTATACTCTCTAATTCTAGTTAGAATAAGAAAAATGATTCATCAAAACAGAGAAATTCTTTATTGCGTTTAGTTGTTGTCCTAAATGAAATTAGAATCTAAATAGAATAATAAATAGTAAGCAAGGTTAAGTTGTTGTTAGTCTAAATTAGTTTAAGGTTATGCCTTGTCCTCTGTTTCTGGGAGTTTGCCTTACTGTACTTCCTTGGGTATTTTGGGTATTAATACCTTATTACTATAAGTGTCCAATAAGGGGTCTGGTATATGTTCTTCCCACTGTATAGTGTATAATTTAGTAGAGTTCTTAACCGTCTTCCCCTTATTTCTTCTTAGTTAGCAACAAGCAATTACATAAGTTTGTTTCTTTTATATAAATAAGCAATAGAGACTGTATTAGTTGTTAGAAGAGAGGGATAGATGATACATATTTCCATACTTCAATATTTCTGTTAATGCCACAGAGTCTTTATCCGTTGCTTTATTTGTCTTAGGATATAGCTTTCTTGTGAAGTAGTGCTCACTTCTATTTGTTTTGTGGTGGATGGGGTTCTCCTAATTTTGGGTAGATGCGTGAGTAGCTGGAGTACATGCCTTTCTAATAATTCTATTCTGGAATTGGTATTCTAGTTTTACACCTTGTTTGTACCCTTTAGTTTTGTTCTTTCACTTGGTACATAAATGGAAACACAAGAATTGATGTTGGTTGTTTATGTGTAATTCTAGAATTCTAGTATAAAATAGACTTTGTAGTCGTTATCAAGATTCCTCCTCTGAGTCTTTATTTCGCTGTGAGAAAGAAAAACTTCTTACCTCTCATTTTCTTTTCTATACTTTGCAATGCAAGCAAGTACAGATATCTTCTCTTATGAAATATTCTCTATATGTCTCTATGATGGGGTAAATCGGATGCTTGTATTATCTTTTTTAGATTTCTATTATTTATAGAAGATTAGGATGTCCTGTGTATACCGATATGTTGTTTTTTCATAGAAGTTGTCTGTGATTATTTTGAAATGAAATTTCTATTCCTTGTAATGAATTCCATTTTCTATATTCCATTGTAAGACGCTACGTTGTATTGTACTAAATAAATAGTCTTTGTATTGCTTGCTTTGTATTGATCACAATCCTTGAAGCTAATACCTTTGCTTTTGTTCTCCCTGGCGTACTCTTTATTCCTACTTGCCATTACTATATTTCTTTGTTTTCAAAAAATCTTTTCCTTGTAAGCTATAGTAAGCTATAGCATTAATATTAATAGAGACATACTTATACTTAACAATCAATTCTTGTTCAGATAAAGGATCAAAAGTTAGAAACAGAAACCTATACTAACCATCCCGTGAAAAGAGATATTGATAAAAGAGTGCCATGACTTTTCACCAAAACAACAACGAATATACAACAAACAGATAATATTACATATACATAGGATAATTTCTCATTCTACCAACCATTAATGGTTTTTTTGACTCTTTCTTACAAGATATGATACTTGCCCTATACATCTTCTAGGAATTCTTTCATAATCATAATTGCTGCTGGAGGACATTTTCGAACCTTTCTAGTCATATCTTAGCTCCCTCTTTGACTTCGTCAAGAATACGCCTCAAGTAATAATAAGCATATCCCTCTTCATTAACCGAATAAAAATAATAAGTCTCTATAATATATAGAATCTAATAGATATATAGATCCTTAATAGACTTCTCCTATCATTTATGCTTTCGGTAAGAATCTTCTACTACACTAGCAATAATTTTTTTCTTCACGGCATGAAAAAAATAAGAAGAAAGGCTGAGTTAATGAATCTCTAAAGAAATATTCGCAAGAAGCAGTTCAAAATGATGAATAATTTCTGATATTTATTTGTGAGAGATAGGTAAGAAGGAATCAATCTTCATGCAAAAGACCTAATTCTGCTATTCCTCCAGTAAAATAAGAAAATCAAATAATATGCACAATTTCGAATAGAGGTTATTGTGTTTCTACCTTGTTTCTAATTTATAGAATTGTACATTTAAATATCGCATTTCCTTTTTCATTTATTTTTTCTTACATTGGTGCAACGCCATATGGAACAGATTTTCACATATATGTTAAATAAATATATATATATGAAATATAAGTAATCCAATAACCTCTTTTTAAAAGTAGAGCTCTAAAAGGGGAACTTTTTATTACTCAAATATGTTTTATTTACGCATAACCTCTATATAGTATATAGAAGAGAACAGAAAGACTCCTGCAAATCACTACTATATATACATTTACTATAAGAGAGAATCCTCAGAATTTTGTAAGGAATAAATACAAAAGAGTATAATTCAAATTCTTAGGCTCTTACCACCTTTCTATTATTCTTCTGTAAACACCCGCACAGTTGGAGCTTCTTTCAAAAAAGGGAAACTTCTAAAGAATTTATAGCTAAGTTTGTTATATTCTATATCTTTAATAGCATTAATTCTGAAAATTCTGTGTTCTCTTTAATTATAGATTTACGTCGGTGCAACGATTTTTCTCTTTCAAAATAAGAGTAACCAAATATTTGAACGAACTAGAATCTCTTCTTAATGTTAATGTAGTAAAGGGAAAAGACAAGTAAGGATTTTTGTTAGATTATATATATTATATAGATAGTCCGCATAATCTCTTTATTTCATCCAATATCTATCTATTAATCCAATATCTATCTATCTGGTTACTTTTTTAGTAATAGATTTAGTAATATATATAATATGCTTTCCTTATTTTCTCTATAATTCTAACGAACAAAACTTTTCCCTATGTAGTTAGTAGTTTCTCCTTTTTAATTGTATTGTGCGCATTTCAATCTCGCACTTCACATTCCATGTACTTAAGATTTTTAGGTGCAACGTCTGTCCTATTTCCTTCTATCCTTCCATATAAGAAATAGAAGTGGCAAACAACAAAAACCAAATCTCCAGTGATTTTATTTTGGTCAATGTTGTTATGAGAGATCGTTTAGTTTTTTTGCATGGGATCATCCTCGAGTTTCTTCTTATAGCTTATAGGAAATCCTTTGCCCTGAAACTTACTACTACTAAATATTACTTATTCCTTTACGCGAAATAGGATGAATTTTGTAGGAATTTATTCTCCTATAATTTCATTAGACTATTCAAAAAAATAGATATCTATTTGCCTGAGGAATGTTTCATAACTTCGTTTATGTCAATATATGAAATATATGTAAAAAGCTGATCGACAAAATCCTATACTCTTCCTCTCGGGCACGTGTCTTAGTCATTCTAGACTCATTCTATAACATATGATTTTTTTCGAAACTAGAAAGACTATTCCAGAGTTACTTCTACTCTCAGTTATGGCAAAAAACACCGCTTGGACAAAGATCACTGTTAATAGACTTTTTTTGGATGGAGGAACTAATCGAAAAACTAATAACAAACGTATTTAATTGCAGAATCTTAACTAACGTCATCAATATTATGATTCCACAAGAACATACGAGTGTCATTTGGATATTTATTTATACCTGCTCTACCTGTCCCACTGGATAACAACACTAGAATAATTAGAGAAGGAAAAAAAAGTCTGGAATCCACTTTTAGAAAGCCCGTGTATGTAAGCCGAGTTGACATCTCACAACTCCGAACTAAGTAAGAAAGCCAAAGTGCAAGAGAGAAAAGGCTCGAATAGAAAAGAATAGCAAAACAAAAGTTTGAGAAAAGCATCCCGAAAAAGACTTTGTTTGGGCAGAAAACGAGACAGAAATGACATTGATTTGAAAGAGAGCGTATAAAACATATAGATATAGTGCAGAATCTCATTCAGGAATACCTATTTCTTTTTGTCTGCTGTGTCGAAGGAGGACCCTACCTGAAATTTGTTTAGCTTTTTTTTTTCTTTCTGCCTTGCGATTCCTTAATAATTTTTCCATCGTGGAAGGAAGGAGGTGGGTAATTAATTGTGTTTCGTGTTTTCTTAAGCATTTACTGGCATTGTAATCGACCTCTATTATGTATGCCCTACCTTTTTCCCTCTATCCTATCAAGGAATAGATACAAACAAAAAGTGTCCTTAGTTTTTACACAATGGCATTCTAGACAACGTAGAAAGAAGTACAGCCTAAAAAGGAGAGACAAGAACTGTCAATTTAGAAATTTATGTGTAGGGAAACAAGTTGTGTCTTCATATAGATCTTCTATTCTAAGAAATTGTGTATTCGATGGCTGAAATAAGTACATCATAAAGAGAGAACTAAAGAAAAACAAATAAATATCGAGAATTAAGATTAAGCAGAAAAGGTAGTACCTGTAGATCAATACACTTTTTGTAGTTAAAGCGGTGGCAGTGGCATACAAAAATACATTACTTAACTCTTGTTTTAAATTGATACTTTTTAGACTTCATTTATACTTTTTAGACTTATATGTACTAAATTGCACGTCTCCGGAGTTTACCCAATTTCCTTTAGTTGTGGTGTGTACGTACTACTATCTATCAAGAAGTTCTATTGGCATTATATATATAATAGAATATCCAAAATAATTTCTCCTTTCCCTTAGCGGAGGATTCTATACGCAAAAAGCAAATCACTATTAGGACCGAGTTCTGACTTATCATAGATGAAATGTTATATAGGTAAAAGATACTGGGCAGGTGTTAAATAGTTAGTAGAAATTAGAGGCAAATTTCGTTTTTTTATCTCGATGGGAAGTCTCAAACACAGTCTATTTCTCTAAAAGTATAAGTATGTAAACGGGCATTTGTTGTAACTTTTGATCCGTTTTGATCCACAGCATAACCATATAATAGTAGAAGACAAGATAGCTATTTCTTACCAACAAGGCCTTACCCCAAAATCCGAAGAAACCAAATTCCTATTCTTATTCTTACCTTGCTCTTAGTTCAAAACATGTATAATGAAAGCCCATGTCCTCGATTTAGAATTAGAGAATATTTCATCGCAACAAAAATGAAGAGTATCAAAAAAAAAAGAAAGCTTTCTTCATTAGGATTTAGAAAAGAGAAGATGAGCAAAAAGGTTAAACAAACGAAATAAATGGATGCTTACTCGGAGTTCAAATAGATATTTGATTAGATCTATTCTAGCTGTTGGAATTTTAGCCTAGTTATGCAAGAAGCTGAAAGACGAAGTAACCGGGATCTATAATAGAAAGAAATTTGAAACAACTAATTAGAAATAATTAGAATAATCTAATAAACTATATATATATATATATATATATAAGAAACTAAAACTATAGCCAAAGAGGTTTTGAAGTATAGTATCTATTTATGAGAAATATAGGGCAGATGTCAGTCACTTTATTATTATTTATTATAACCAAACCAAGAAAGACCTAAAGGAGAAAAGAAGTCTCCAGGAATAAAACCCCTTGTTCCTTAACTTACTTAAATAGAAGTGCACTTCACAAGTAAGAGAACAATCTCCCACTCTATTTGTTTGTTGCTGCTCCTAAATAGATCTTAATTAAATACTCTTCTTAAATATACAGAAAAAGAAAAACAGAGAGAAATTGAAAAAGTGAGTTATGAGTTAGTTAGAAGTGTCAATTACTAAGTCTAAAAGACGAAATCTTGGACAACATACAATATCTATCCTCCTACTTCTATTTACATTAACTATGTTCTATGCTCTATGTTATTATGATGTCTAAATAGACTCTACAAACCCGACTTTTAATGAAATAATTCTAATTAACAATAACGCACGATAACATATTGCCATGATAGAAGGGAGAGGTCTACCCCACAAGTATAAAACCTCGCTTCACTGTGTTGTTGTGGTGTGAGTAAACATTGTCTGCCTAATAACAGATATTTCCAAAGATAACACAGCCAAAAGGGCATTATTAATTGATCCATAAGATGTATTTCCGTATTCTTATTTATTAGTTATTTATTAGAATTAGATTATCTCTTAGTTACTCTCTATTTTATTACTACTCCTTCTATAAACTTCCATATAGAATAAGGCATACTCGCTACTACCAATATCCCCCCATTATTAGCTTTTCCAAAAAGTCATTAAGATATAGACCTTATTTAGGCGACTATTTTGAGTTACCGAGATCTATTATTATTATGAATTCGAATGTTTGTATCTCCTAGTGATTTATGTATGGAAAAGAAAAATGAAGAAGGGCACGAATTTCCATTTATTAGAACAATTTGTAAGTAAGAACTTCATAAAGAGGTATTTTCTATTACTACAAAAAAGAAATACTAATCGGCGCCTTTGCTCGTTTATGCTTGAAAAAAGTCAATCAGACTGCGCGCTTAGATTCTATATTTACTTCATTAGAAATAATTAAGGTTCGTTACCCACTCAATGCCAGCATAATACTAATTAAAGGATTCTTTAAAAGGACTACCTATGTGACTTATTTACTTAGGTGAACTACTTTTCCAAATTATGTTGTCTCACAAAAGTTTCTGCGAAAAAGATAGAAGAAAAACCAGGCGCTTAACGTCTATTCTATTCTGTGCTGTTTCTAGGAAGGAGGAAAGGAAGAGGTTAATAGAACCAGGATTTCGGGTAGAACATACGGTATAAATTATTGTCCGTTATTATCATGTGAGCCTGTAGACTCAATCAAAAATGACTCTATCGAATAAAAAAGTGTATAAATATTTCTTACTTTTCTTTATTATATACTTACTATGTTCGTGTATGTTATGTTCGTAATTTGCTACTTTTCTGCTCTTTGTAAATTTGTCTAAAAGTTTGTCTAAAAGGCGGATACTTCTATACTTCTTTGGATTGATCGTTTTGTTTTTGTCTATAGCTTATTTCTTATTTTCTTTTTCAAACATTTCAAGAAAATAGGTCGTTTTCAGTTGCAGATCACCGACTCGTAAAAATCAAAAATAATAGGAAATACACATTAATAATTATGATCATCAGCTTTCTAAAAACAAGGACCTATTTTTACACACAACACATGGCTTCTATACTAAGTATGTTCTGTTTAGTCTTACTATCCTTAACTACGTTACTTAAATACATTATTACATTACGCGTTAACCCCGAGACGTTGCTTTCTTTCCTTTTATTTAGATTCCAACTAGAATGTTTCTAATCCAAATTATGGCTTACTTAGACTGACTTCTTATAGAATCTGCCGTTTATTATTATGTTTGACCCTTTCTATATAATATATATATAATAGTGATAGTAACGTTATAGATTTGATGACCAAGAATAGACTTGCATCTTTTACCCAACTAACTGTAAACCACTTATTATATAGCGTGTGGACATCCCAGGGACTCTTCTATATTAGACTTTATCGCATAATAAAAAGCCTTCTTCTTGCTATGGCTACAGCGTATACCCGTGACTTATACCTTCGTTCATTATCTTTAAGTACGGCATTTGTGCGGCTCTCTAACTATGACTTCTTTCCCATTAGAAAAATACCGATATAGAATAAATAATTCATAAATGATTTCTAAAACTAAAAGAAAAAATTATTCTAGATTTATTAGTAGCTCTTACATACACCATTACAAAGACGCACTAAAGACATATTTAGAAAAAAATGAGTAGCGAAATATACAATCAGATGAAAAGCCTGGAAATAGGAAATAATAGGCTTTATTTCTTATTTATTTAGAGAAAAACGACTGCTTCTATGTAGTATATCTAGTTATTAAATATGCATGTTCTAAATTAGGGGTAAGATCTGGGGAGTACCTATAGTATAGTAAATACTAGAAAAGGTTATTGTTGAGAATAGAAAAGTTTTCGAAAAAGAAAAAAGTACAAGCTTACTTCTCCTGACAAATTTGTCTATATTTGAAAAAAGTTCATTCTTGGAACCAGATTACACATTTGAAGTTGTTCATTTTTTATAAAAAAAGTCTATTCTTGGATTCTTTTTCACGCCTAAAGACCTAAATAGAAATAGAGTTCTATTGGATTGGATCTTTTTCTTCTCTTGCGCTTGGCCCCTTCTTTCCCTAGATCATCCAATCATAGAGAATTCGAAATAGGAAGATTCTCGATCCTTAGTCTTTCCTGGCATTGACCTTAACCGAAAGGGGAAGTAAGAACCTGTCCCTGGGCTTAGCTTCAAGTACGCGTGCACAAATGGGTATTTTCTTTTAGTAGTAAGGTAAGGATTCCAATGTCGGGAAGATCAACATCCGGTCCTTGGGAAGTCTTTCGCCTACCTTTTATTTTCCAGTGTCGAATCTTCTAGGCTTTTTTTCTCCAAGCAATGTCTTCGGTAGCCCTATGAAGTCGTTTTTTCTCCATTTTCCTTCACTTGATTCAGTGATGAGATCAATAGGAGTCCTCCACGTCAGAGTCTTTCTTTGCTTAGTATGGAAACGACCTTGCCTTTCGCTCTAAGAAGAGCTCTTATCCCGGCTATGAAGAGAATCAGAGATAGATTAGAGAACGGAAGTCTCCTCCTCTTATCCGGAAGCCGATGCAGCACCAATCGAACGCAGAGGGCCTTCTTCTTTGATGCTGACAGTTCTTTACTACTTTACTAGTAGACGCCTTGACGATTTAGACGCTAGCTTGACTAGTTCTGGAAACTCAAGAGTCCCATTCTTAGGCAATTTATTGGGATTTCTCTGACTTGCTTAAGTCTCTCTTCTAAGGCCAAGACTAACTAAGATGTCTTGCCTAGGGAATTTTTTCTTACTTAGGAGTAGTGGACTAATGCATTATGCATTTGGGTCTCTTTCCTAAATTCGAGTTTCAACGTTTTTCCGAGTCAGTCAATCTTTCATTTTTCGAATTCTTGTTCCAAGGGAAAAAGGCTTTTCTGACTTTTGCACTAGGCTAGCCTCGCTTTCGAAAAGCGAGATGGAGTCTTAGCCGAAACTGTAAATAGACCGATGCAAAGGCCTATTCCTCGCCCCCTTTGTACCGATGGACTAGAATGCAAGTTCGCTCAATCATTTATTGCGGATGCCAGAGAGTAGGTGGTCATTGACAGATTCTCATTCCGATGCGGAAGTAGGACCTGTCTCCTTCCATGGGGAGAATGGAAGCTAAGAATTTCATGTCTTGGAGACCGATACTAATGCCTGTCATGCTTACTCACTATCTTGCTTCTAATGACTGCTCTAACTATTCTTTGAGTCAGGACTAGTTTCCCGGGTACTAATTCCAAGACTTGGTCATCAACCTCTTCATGCTTCGCCAAGGCAACCCGGAACAAGATAAATCAACAAGAGAAGGATTCGGATTTAGACTTTGCTAGAACTCCTTATTCCCTTTCTGCCTTGCCTAAAGAAACTAAGTGACTGGGGCCTTGTCCTTGCCTAGATTGACTAGGCTTAGTAGCAGCGTACAGACACTGTCTTAGGCTCTTCTTACTATGGTGTAGGCATTTGCTATTTCTTTGAGGTTCTTACAACTTTAGCTTCTTATTTAGCTTCACTGCCTTCTTCTAGAATCCCCACCCGACCTTTTTTTAATGTCTTTCCGTAGAGAGGAATAAATGACTAGCACTCTGCAGGAAGTCATTATATACGTAATTGGCTGGTCGAGAGGAGGCCCTTGGATTTTGGACTCTTTGCTTTCGGCCAATCTTAGCATTGGAGATGGCGGAGAATAGCTCCTTTACTAGTCATTTCACACCCTTCGAATTCTTTAGGCTATTGCACTAATACCTCGACTTTCTCCCTCATGGACTTGGTGGGGGATAAAATCTAGAGAGAAAGAAAGCAATAAAACCACTCTTCAAGTTGAGCTGACTTCTAAAGAAGACCGGTCAGACTATGCATACTGATTTAGCTAAAATCTTAGCCTCATCCCCTTTCCTGAGTTCTTTTGGCTACAGAGACCTGCGCTTTCCTTAGATTGCTAATTGCTAGAAAAAGCAAAAAGCAATAGGAAAAAAGAGGACAGGACCCGGGAGGTCTTTGAACCTCTCTTCGCCCTCCATGCTGCTAGAGCTCTTCTTCTTCTTCTTCGTAGTTGATTCCAAGTCTTTTTTTTTTTCTTTCCTAGATAAAGAGCAAGTGGAGTGGCTTTAGTATGGGCAAAGAAAGATTGGAAGCGGTATAGAAGCTCTCTGCAAAAGAAAAAGACATAGAGTTGTTGATGAGGGCGAAAGTAGCCAGAAAATCAAAAGAATGGAAAGAACATGATAGAGTTGTTTCAAGATTCGCGGAACATAGATCGAGCCCTCTCGGATGACTCGTCAACGTGACACATGATCGACTAGCGACTAGTCCGGGCAGTCAAGAAGACAGAGGAATAATTTCCTCGCACAAGAAAGAGGAGAAAGCCAAGCAAGGTCCGCTTCCAAGAAGCCGATTGGCTAAGTGCATCTCGAAAAGGCCACTACAAAGAAGAGCGCAAAATCGACAAGAAGAAAAAGGAGCCCGAAAACAAGGATCGAAAACTAGGAAAAAGCGCAGAGTGCATGGAGAAATAAGGCATTTTGGTTGTCGTCCATTCTCTCCGAAAAAAGTAAACCTAAGAGTTGGTAGAATTCTTCTTGGCCTTTATTTCTATTTATGTGTGCATTTGCTATTTCATTGTGGACTAATAGTGAAACATTCAAAGAATTACTTTACTTGAAAATAGAGTCAAATACCCAAAATGTGAAGAATAGATCTACTCTACTAGACAGAGAATGGCAATTCATTCGTCTAATGATTTCTGCGCTAAGATAAGAAAGCCTTTATTCTCCTGATTACGTTGTTCTTGCTAGTGGAATAATAAGCCATATTCTTTAAAGTCTTTGAAAAAGAGCTTTCTAGAATAAAATCCTTTCTTTGTTTTTTGGGTTCTTCCCTTCGGCGTCGGGACTCGGAGTAGCTCCTACTATTTCATTCACTATCTCCCATCTAACTAAGTGTTCATTTATGTCATTTCTATGCTACAAAAGGGCCTTTGTCTCTGAATCTTAGGAACTAGTTCGTTCGGTCATATTTCTCATATTAGATCTTTTATCCTCTTTTTTAGATCGGAAGAAAACACATTTATGCTCTTTCTTATAGTCAAAGCTCTGGCATATATATCTTAGTCCCTAACTAAACTAAGTTCATAGATGGCGCTGTAGCCTATCCAAAGCATTTATTCTATTCTAATAGACTCTTTTTCACCAGTTCACTAGAGGAAGGCAAGAGAGCTGGCCGGAGAAAAATAGAATCCATTTCAAAAAGCCATTTAAGAACTATTGTCGTCTTTGTTCTACCTACTGTTGAATTTTTTCATTTCTAAATTTTCTATTATTTCTTAAATATATATACACTTCAGATAAGGATTTCAAATGCATAATTTTTCTTTCTTATTTGAGAAAGGACTCTAATGAAACTCTTTATTTGATTGATCCTCTCTCTATCTAATCAATCTCTTGGGGTAGATTCGAAGTATGCAATTGAGATCGATTTTCCAATCCTATTATTATTTCTTTTAGGAATTCCTAAATACAACTTTGTTTTTTAATCTAGAATTATTCATAGGCTTCATTTGATGATGCGGCGTCTTTCTTCTATCCACCATAATATTCTCTTTTTATCCTTTTCTGTTTCTTTGAATGTCATCCCTTTTTTTTTTATGGGCTCATCCTATAAAATTCTATACAAGCGATATTTTTCTATTCTTTTCATCTTTGGATGTGAGAGTGGCATATGGCTACTTTTATTTCTCTCTTTATTTTGATAGTTGTTTTGTTTTCTCACATTGTACTCCTTAGTTTAGCGGTTACTTCACAACATTTAAAAGTCTTTATTTTCTTATTGAGAAATGATTAGTTTAACTAATTTCACCCAATAATTTTAAGGAAAGTGTATATCTAAATAAATGCTTAACATATGTTGCTTTGTTGATAAGTTTTCCCTTTATTTCATTACTATTTCTTTAATCCAAAAGAGGCTTCATTGACGAATTAAGATGTACTGAAGATAATTATTCCTTTTGGCATTTTTGGTCTCTCTGCCTAATTAGGACAGCATTTCGATTTAATGTTTCATCAACCAGAATGCCTGAGAAGATTCCTACCGAACAATGTTTTTTGGGGTGGGCCTTAGGTCAACTCAGTCAGACTATTCTATAATCCCCTGGGCGAAGCTAAAAGAACAGCCATTCATGGCTTTCTCGTAAATAGAATTTTGGGGGACGGGCGCCAGAAATAGAAATAGTCTATTTCTATTTGTCACTTCCTTTTCTTTCTGTTTCTTTCTGTCTTCCTCTCTCTCGGACTCCATTCAACTATCCTTATTAGTGTCTGTGACAAAGAAAGTGGAATGATATTATTTCATTCTCAGTTCTAGGATGACTACTATAATTAGAATATATAAGAAATATATAATAGAATAGTTCTATATTCTATATATACTATTATATATATATATCTATATCTATTTATTATCTAATGCAGAGGGGATTAGAGACTGACGGATCAGGGCCTTTTCCTTTTTTGGTTCTGAAAACTTCAGGGGTTGAATGTAATACTAAAGTTCTTTTTTCCTTTTTCTTTTACGGCATTTGCCATGCATATGCCTTTGGGAACTTCGATCGAAGGAAACGGGCCCTCGTTGGATTGGGGAAACTTCTGGCCGGAAGGGTTTTGGGATCATATAGATAGACAGTCCAGCGAGATCATATCGATCTCAATATCGAAGAAATGCTCTTTGCCCCAGAGTCCTATTTACGAGTGGGAAAGAAAAGATTCGTTGTTTAGAAGAACGAGAAATACATTCCCAAAAGGAGTATTGGTTGGGAGAAAAGTACCCCAAATAGCAAAGGGAACACAGTGTCCTCTTCCATTGCTTCTCTCTCTTTCTCTCTTGCTCGTGGCTGTTATTATGATATAGAAAAGAATTCTAGTGACATATACATCCTCCTCTATAAGTTGACTCTTACATATTTCTAACTGAACCTTTTACTTAACAACCAACTTAGACTACGTTTTCTCTTTTCTTTACTCTTCTAATACGACTTAGGTACCTCTTATATGAAAAGTACAACATAACATAACGGAAAATAACCATTTCTAACCGAGACTTCCTGGAAAATCACGTATATCTTTTATGCCGGTAATACTGGGAAAAGAAAAAGAGTTATCACGGCCACCTCTAGTACATCTAGCACGAATAGCCTAATATTCTAATTTATTTTGAACTCATATCAGACTTGATTCTGGGAAGTAGATTACCAGTCGGAAAAGAAGAAGAAGAGAAAGAAATCCTTGAGTATTACCAGCACCCACTATCCCTCTTACGTAAGAAGATTCTCTTAAGTTTGTATTCGTATTATTTTTCTGATTTTTTATGCATATACTTTACTTGTGGCGAGAAAACGAAGCTAAAAAGGGAAAGTGCCATACTAACAATCTAACTATACGTTAGGATAGCAGGTAATAATAGAAAATAAGAAAAAGACGCCAACACCGTCTATAATCCAAACCAAATACAGACATAGTTAAAAACATAATAAATACTGCTATAGTTCCTTTTCCTAATTCCTAAAATTATGTATTATTATGTATGAAAAGTGCAATAACAAATAGAAAATCATAGTAGAGTTCTCTTCTTAGGCATCCATGAGTTCCTTTTCTTTCACGATATGGCTTTTCTAGGGTAGTTATTCTATAAGAAATAGGTTCTAGTAGAATATGCAAAAGTTTATACATTCCGATATTTTTGGGACTAGAGTAACGTCAACTCCCAAAAGTATAGGCATACATATTTTAAGCGATTGCCTGTATTCTTTCTATCCTTTTATCCTTTCTTGTTATGTTAGCCCCGACTGGAGCCTCCTATCCTATTTGATTTCTGTATCACGAAATGCCATGCTTAGAATTAGTCATTGGATCTCTTACTCTCCTCCCATTTTTATCTATGTGAATTATTAGTACACGCCTTTTGACTCTCCTATTTATTAGATTTCTATGTCTATCTTCACTAAGTGTTATAAATCGGAAAAGAAGTATACACTTTACAGCTCCTATTCACAGATAAGAGGAATAAATAATAGAAGAAGATTATTCCATTAAAGAAAGTTACAAAAAAGAGACACAAAATGTAACGTAATTAGCCTTAGAAATTGTTTCTTACTGAGTTTTGTTAGAATCCTCTCTACTATATTCTATTCTATATTTATTGGAATTTGGAATATTAAGATAATACATCATAAAAAAAAAAAAAAAGAAAGAGTCCTTTGCGCCTAAGAAAAAGAAATGCTCCGGGTTACAAATACTTCAATTACCTTGGCTGAAATGTAAAAAAGTATGTAAAATTGACTTTATAGGTTTTGTAACGAGAAACATATTTGACAAAAAGAGGTATAGTTACAATTTCTTAGAAGAAAAGAAGATGTAGGCGTAGTATTGAAAGTAGTACCTTACATAGAACTACAGGAGTTAAGTTATCTTTGCTGATGGACGGCTTTGTATTAGAAAGAGAAGACCCAGAACAAAAAAGGGTGTCACACGTAATGAAGAAATATATGTCTTAGAACTATTCTATAAATTAGAATAATAAATATATTATAGACAACAGGCTTAGAAGAGTAATTGCGCCCAAAGAACTAAACTAAAGGATCAGTCCACTTAAAACAGTTCCTTATTGCGCTATAATGCTCATGTTTATGAAATTCGTTGTATTTCGACATTGTTATGACTACTATTTCTTTTTATTTGTAAGTAAACCACATCCCTTGCTTGTAACAGTCCAAAACAACTACCGTTTCCAATTATACCTCGAAATAACTAGGTTGGGGGAGAATTAGAAGAAAGCGTAAAAGGTTCTAAAAAAAAGTTCGTCGTACAACTTGCCGAACTACCTACACCATTTCTTATTAGCCTAGACACACACCCTTTGTGCAGAGTTTACCAAGTCACGACATTTTTTTTATATAGAGTAATAACGTTATATATGATGACCAAGAATAGAATAGATGACTCACGCCTTTTATACCCTCATTATACCCTTATATATATATATGTCCATAATTTATGTCCAAAATTAGACATTACTTTGTCACTATTATAGGAGCCAGTTTAACTACGATCTGTATAATTTCGAGCTATCCTAGATTTCTCAAAAGAAGAATATACACGAAATGACAGCTTGCTTTGTTGGTTATTACCTGGAAAGAGCATAATACCTAGTACCTTAGAATAGTACTCAATGTGATCGGTTTTCTTTCTAAAAAAACAGGGAATAAGCGTAAAAGGTGCGGTATAAAACATTTTACGTATAAGGGTTGTACATTAGAACGCGAAAGACTTTGTATTGGCAACTCCTGTGGAATGAAAAGATTAATGATTGGAACATATACACGTATGTAAAGAAATTGGATATATATTACCTTGTAGATGCAACTTCGATATATTCCATACGATATTTAAGAATCAATGGAAAAAGTAAGAAATTAGGAAAAAATCCACAGATTAGAACTCTTCATAACTCTTTCACAGTCTATTTAATCAAGATACACTTTTTGAATCCTTCTTTACGCGTTCGGCATTTATTTATCCTTTTCTTTCTAATTCTATGAATAATATATATCTAATATATTAAGTAAGTAGTTACCTGAAAACATAGTGAAAATCCTTACTTTGACTGACTTGGCCTGGAAATAGGATTATCCTGTTGGTGTAATATTCTAGAAACATAGATAGTTCGTTATTGGAATCACCGCTCAGCGAGAGTTAGGACAAAAGTACACAATTATTGTTAGAAATAAGAAGATCAAATAAAAAGCACCTACAAAAGCTGTTGTAAGAGCTGCAGCAACTGGAAACTACACCCAAGAGAGAAAAAGCAAGCAAAGAAGAAAAAAGATATACAACTACTAGAATACTAGATACTAAACTGGCACAAAAACACTAAAAAGGCCTGTTAAGGATACAACGCTGTCCCTTCCTACAACTACCGAGTCTACCAAACAAACAAACAGGCAAGCAGTATAGACTAGCTCCAACTTCAACTTCCCAGCAGAGCAGAGATACGATACTAGTTTGAAGCAGTATAGATAACATAGTCAGCCTATAAATTAGAATAAAATAAGGAAGTATATGTCTTAGATCTATTCTATATATTCTAATTTCTTAGAAGTAAGTTTTCACTTAGTAGATGAGTATGAGCCAAAAGAACTAAAATGAAAAAAGGAAATCTAAAAAAGGCTACCTACATCGATTAGAGCCCGAAAGAAATAGTTTGGGACAGAAGGTTCAGAAAAAGAAGTAAGCCTTAGACTATTATTTGTTTTGTTATTAAAAGATATTAAAAGATAGGGAAAACAACAACACTAAAGAAGAGTCAGTCGTGCTTGACTATTAGAAATGGAAGGCCTGATTAAGGTAGGCATGATCGATTAACTTGCCCCCTGTGTTCCTTGGCTTATACCCTTTACTCTAAATTAGATAGAAGATTAGATATATATATATATATATATATATACTTCGTTAATTCATTAAGAAATTATCCAAAATACTTACTAGATTATATATACTATATAGAATCTAGTAAGTAGTAGAACCGGAAAAGAAATAATACCTGGAATTGGATCACCTAACGGGCATAAAGAAATATGTTAGGCGTTTGCTCTTGTCTCCGTAATACGTATACCCTTGTTTGTAACATTCCTTTTTCATTTAATTGCACGTTTTTATTTATTCTTTCTTATTACATCTATAAAATAGAATTCGAACATCTCCTCCTCGAGTCTGTTCTGTGCCTGTTAATCTATGATATGCATTCTAAGAGCTCTATTAATTAGTAAGTTTATAAGCAGTCAACATTCATTTTGTGAAGTCCTTGATTGAACCAAAAGAATTCAAAAAGTCAAATCTTCCTCGACATTTTTGTGCTCGTCTATGCCTAGAAAAGTCCATTCAACATTCTTAGGATCAAAATCAGCACTATGAGCAGGTTATTTTCATACATAATAAGTAGAAAAAGAAAAAGTTGGAAAAGTAAGAAATGCATAGATTAGAATTCTTACTACTATTAATGAAATAATTCAAGTCTATTCTTTCTCATTATATGTTGATATTCTATTATATATACCCACGACTATTTGACTTATTTATGACTTGTTACACGTGACTTACAATCTAGATGTCTTCGTTGCCTTTGAGTCCTTCTTACTAATTAATTCTAATTAATTAGACTCTACCCTCTTTCTTCTTTATTTCTTACTATTTCATTTAAAGAGTTTCCGAAAGAAAAAACTACTGTTGAAGTAAAAAAACACTATACCACCTAGTTTCTAAAAGTTCGTTATATAACTTGCGCATAAGAATTAGACCTACACCGACTATAGCCCGAAACATTTGTGTTGGGAATTAATAGAGAAAAAGAAAAAGGTTGATAAAGGGGAAGTAAGCCTTGGGCTATTGCTTGTAAAAGAGAAAGGGAAAGATAGTTGGCTAGAAACACTAAAGGCCTAAAAAGGACAGAACTCCGCGGAATGCCTGGCAGGTCTATAAAAAAAGGTACCTACTAGTTTACAAGTGCAAGAAGCATAAACAAATAGTCTAAATTAGAAAATCTTAGCTTAGTCTCAGAAACAGAAAACTATGTATGATAAGAAATTCTAGCTGATCCTGACTTATTAAATCAAAGAAAAATAGGTAGTTACCCTCGCGAATAGAAAAGCCCTGAGGCCTATAATATAAAGAAAAACTACAAGTCCAAAGGGAAACGTCTTGTACTCGTCTATGTGCGACAGAATTGGAACTGTATTGTACAATATTTGAGCAGTTCATTTATATAGGATGTGTAAAATGTCAGTCACCTTATAGAATGAAATACTCTCTTGCAAAACAAATGTTATACTTATTACTACTCACTCTCTAAAAAAAGTAAGCAGCCTACAAAAGCATCCCTGCCGGCTTCGCGTTGCAGTTCATCTTACGAGTGCGTGCAGCCATCCAAAAGAAGTATATGCCTCAGAGTTTCTTTCCTTCTTTGAGTTTCTTTATTACTTTTCAACTATTTATTAGGAGCAGTTTTCCTTTAGAAAGAGTCGCTGAGCCAAAAGAATTCAAAAAGCAGTCTACGCAAAGAATACGAGTGGCAAGTTAATCGACCATTTCTTCGTCTTTATCTTTAGGTCTTCAGTAGTTAGCAATGTCATATTGTTCTATTTCTTCAATCTTGCAGAGTCGGCCCAGTTCCAAACAAGCTTTCAAGTTATAAGTGGTGATGCTCTTTTCTGTACTTTCACTTTTTCTTTTCTCAATGGAAAAGGGTATCCTTTTTTAGACGAGTAACGTGCATTTTCGTACACACACATTACATTCTATTACACATTACTACACCAACCATCATTTCAAGCTAACCTACCAAGATATAGTCCTAGGTTGACTTTCTTCTTTTTTTGACCTTTTCTTCTAGCCCCAACAAACTATTTCATGCTATAGCCGATGTTGGGAGTTCTTTTGGACCTGTAGTATTTTCTTCCAGGCTTACAAAAACTCATGTTTTCAACAATAACTTCCTATCAAAAGAAACTCAAAGAGTATAAGTATATAATTAAGATAGACTTATTTCATAATAATAATATAGACTAGTAAAAGGAGTTTCTTAAACTAGGTATTATGTATGTTTTTTCTACTTCAGAAATTCCTTTCTTCTAAAGAGTTAAGGCTTCGTTTTATTTCTCGCGCATGGTGTATCCTATGTCTGTTAATCAGAATCGTTTATTTCTCTTCCTAGCGAATACTTTTCATGCCTCAGTTCTAAGCTAGACAAAAATCTGTTACCTTTGAGTGCAAGGGTGTTTAACCTTTTTCTTTTTTCAAGGAGTACGTTTTATGAGACTTCTTCTGAATTCCCTTACCCAGCAAAAACTAGAGGGTACCTAACTTTTTTTCAAAGGTTTATCCATTATGAAATCCAATTCTTTCTCTTGCCTTCAGTACATGTTTCGGCGGATATAGGTAATCTAATCTATACGGACAAAAGAATAAGGACTTTATTTCTTATTAATACATAAATCGTACAAAACAACAAATACGATACATTGTGCTTCTAGGTATACCAAGCAAGATAGGAGAGACATGAGAGCTATAGTATAAATGTTAGTCCAAGCTGTGATCCTGTTCTTGGTTCCAAAATGGATTTTTCCGAAACTTGTAGTTCTCTGTGTTGTGTTCTGAAAGAAAAGTCTTTTCTTTAAACGAAGAATGTCGGTCATAGGTCGTGTAGTAGTAACAATATCAAATTCTATCGAGAAATCAGAAACTTTTACGCTTTGCAGATTTTCCAGGAGGGAGTAGAGTTCTTAGGGCTCGAAGAATCTTCTTAGTTTCTTATATATAATAATATAATAAAGGATAACTGCCTATAATTTTATTAAACAGAGCAACTATTTCTTTTTTCTTATTTATACATATACAATTTCTAAATGACAACACCTAGTGAAGAATGAAGAACAGCACTCACCGGTCTCTAAGCTGAGCCCCTGTAGGCTTAGAAACGGGAAAAAAGAGGAGCAACTTCTCTGATCTGAGTCCTCGAGCAGCAGGAGTCCTTGTAAGAAAGATGATTAGCGCGAAGATAGACAGATAACAAACGTATAGGTCAGCAATGAGGAAACTCTTAGACTTTATTTTATAGATTTCCTCGCATTCTTTCTACACAAGAATATAACCACTACTAACAAACTAACAAACAATAGCGTACATTTGACTTTTCGGTGATACTTATTCACAAAAACTATGACGAACTTTTAGAAACTAGGAGGTGGTAGTGTTTTTTTTTCATTGATAGCGAATAGGCGGTGGGTATTTATGGCAGCTTGTAAGGTTCCAGGTATTATTTTCCAATCGTAGGCTTTACTAAATTGATTAAGCCTACATTAGAAGAAATTCTAAGAAATAATATGAATAAGAGCTCTAAAGAAAAGAGTCTATTTCTTTTCTTCTGATATAGAGTTGTAACATTTGGCAAAGAGTGGAGACACGGGTGGTGGGCCTACGACATGTAAGCTTACAAGCGAGAAAGCTCGAACAGATAACAAAGAATAGTAGTAGAACTGTGTGCATATTCATTATTACTTTACTAGGCTGTAGAAGACAACTAATCTATTTTTCTTAGGAATCGGCGGTTGTTCTTAACTTACGTCGAATTTTTTCTCTCATAGCAAAGAATCAATCACTCTTTTCAAACAAGGTCTAACTTTGTCATTGTAAGAATTGTATATTTCGGAATGTAATCAGCAATAGCAGTTGGGTTGTTTTCACCTGTCATTTTTTTGACCCAAAGACTTTTTTTAGAAATTAGTTTATAAGCTGCAACTAATTATTAATAATGCTAAATAGAGCTCCTAAATATCTTCTCTTTAGGAACACCTGGTTTTGACATAGATTTGACATAGAAGAGCACTGGCTCATGTATATAATAGATTCTAAGCGGAAATAAAAGGTCAACAAGTAACCAACAAGGACATACTATGACTAAACGGTCAAACATAAGAAATGTCGGACTTAGAAGTAATCCAAATGATGATAATTCGGTTATAAGCTCTTATAGAAATTTAGATAGAATTAGAATCTTCATAAGGCAGTTAGGAAGAAGAGCGTCAGACTAACTAATAATTACACAGGGATAAATGTGCAACAAACAACAGGGGTACAATGACTCATTTTAGACATGAAAGTAATCCAGCATAACATAGACGTGAGAACTATAACGCGCTTTTATGAAAATGAGCTGATCATAACGATGATTCTGTTTCCAATAACGGATTTTTACCAAGCATAGAAAGACACGAGGGGCCCTCATCTGAACTTGTAGTTTTTTTCTTTGGCTCATAAGTTCTCTTTCCAAAAAAATAAGGAAAACTGTCTATAATAATTTCTTAATAATTTCTTTCACATAGTATAAGAAAGAAATTTTAGAAAAGAATAGAATTAGAATAAAAGAAATAATTCTAAACAACGAACTTTTAGAAATTAGGTAATAGCACGTTTTCCAGCAATAGCCCAGTAGTTTTTTCTGAAGAAGAATAAAAATTTCATAGATACTATACTTAGAATAGGTAATTATCATAGCTAGAAAGTAACCTCCATGATTTAAGTGTGTTGGTATTTTAACAAGAGTTGATGAAAAAAATGGATGATAAACTTAAGTAACAGGACGTCTTTTCTATTTACTTCTAGTGGAAATTAAGGGTATAAGGGTATATATAAGAAATAATGAGAAGTTAGACAAATCCTATAAGAATTGACAACATTCGAATGTTTTTGTTTAAGAAGCTCCTCATTTCTCTACTAGAAATTGCCTATATATATTATATATATATATATATATAGTAAAGTAAGTAGATAGTAGTATATAGTAGTAAGGTCTAATGAGAAGAATAAAATAATGTTCGCCTAAGGACTCAAAATGAAAGAAATGTTCACTTTGTGAGTATTTAGAGTAGAAATAATAGAAAAATGTCTAGACAAGTAATACACAATATGTCTTTTTCTAATATGTGGGTAAGACAGACACGAGCAAAATAGAAAGCATATAATAAAGTTTGAAAAAGATAACGTGCATTTCTTTTCATATTTTCATAATAAATAAAGTAGCAAGCGTTCTATAATCTATGTATTTCTTCCCCCTTCCCTCACTTTCATGCGCCGTGATTATTATGTCGAGCTATAAACGAAGAATAACATTTTGTGCTAACAAGAAGGCCAACTCCCAGGTCTTTTTTTCAAAGAATAATTGCGGAGAACTGCTTATTATATATAGCTATGCTAGCTAAAAAGTCAATATTGTAAAGTAAACATAGACTCGTAGGTAACATCAGACCGCCTAAAGTAATATATAAATAAAGGATGCGCGGAATTTCTGGACTAAGAACTTCGGATCAAAGGGCGCACTATGAACAAAGGATAACGAAAAATAACGCCAAGCAAATACCTAACATATGTGTAGAAGTCAAAAAGAAAAAGATGTATGGTTTCCGCGCCATTATTAGTAATAAAACGAGAGTTTGCGAGTCTCCATATACCTAACCCATTCATTATTGAGATTTTTTATTTAGTATGATAGTCAATAATCGATATTGTTTGTTTGATCGACAACATAATCTCTACTTTAATTGGTTACTAGATGTTCTCAGGTTGTAATACTATAATACATAGTACAAAGCAATCCTTTTCTTCCCTCCCTCTTTTATTTATTTACTTGTTATAGATTTCTTAGATACAAGTACATATACCAAAATAGTTTGTTGATGAGTAGCATCACTTCCCGAGGAGGTTGTTTTCTCACGTGTAAGTCTTAGCCTTTGTCTGCACTTAATAAAAAGATCTATTAGTCATCTTTTTGTTGCAAATTAATATGAAAGAATCCGAAGCAAGATTTCTACTAGTACATGTACATGTAAGTTAAGTTAAGTTACTAAGAATAATCTGTACGATTCCATCCAATCATTTTCTTCTCTTAATTTCTTTCTAATATTTTCTCTCTTCTAAGAAAAAATGTCCTTATTTAGTCATTTATTCTGCAATTACTGTTTTCTCCTATCACAATAAAGTCAATTTACTAACACTGCTTTTATTTGTACAGGTTAACTGGAGTCTTTTTCTTAGCTACGCAAACTCACATTTTTCACTATATTTCACTATATATAAATGAACTATAAGAAATTTTCAAGATGTGATGCCGTAAAGAAAGAGGATAGGAAATTAAGTCATAAACCAACAAGAATCATTAAAAGCTTTCTAAAGGCTCTTTCTCGTGTTTACTTATTATATATATAGCTGAGTTATTAAAATCTACATCTTGCTAAAGTACAAAATAGAATCTTTGAGACTTTTCTAATACAAGTGTCTAGGGGTGGCGGCGGCCTAAGTCGTTTTGATCATGCACTTCTCTTTAAAGAATCTATTTTCTAATTTCACTCCAAGGTCTTTTTTCAATAGTCATTTTTCGATTAGAAAACTCTCTCTTTTCCGTGAGAACTTCTTAGTTGTGGATTAGACTAGTTTTTTGTAGTAAATTAGACATCTTTATACAAATATAGTATGCGTCAGATTGTATACAAAACAAAGTACTTCAGGTTTTATTATTTCGTCTACTTCTACTTCGTCTCGGTGGGTATGTCGTCATTCTTGACTTTCTTTTCACGCAATTAATTCATGGCTATAGAATAACTTTCTATTTGAGTTATGAAAAAATCTGTGTTGTGTATCTAGCTACGTAAATATGTTATATCATCTTTTTATGCTTAACTGTCTTTTTGAAATCATATTAGTATATAGTTGTAGGTACTTTTGTTTTTCATTTGTGCAAATGGAAGAATAGGCAGAAAGTGGAATATTCACTTCTAGGAAACTAAGGCTAATTAAAATAAGGATCATAATCATAGTAGACACATGCTTCTCTTATATTAACTAGTTATTATATAGATAGTTGAAGTTTGCTTCGAATGTAACCTTTACGTTAAAGTAAACCCCTTCTTATTTTCTTGTCTCGTGTGTGCGAGTCTTTACTTCGACTAAACAACTAAGAAGGGTCTTTTTGGAGCTTTGCTTACAACTTTTCTTTTTATTACGACACTAATAGATTCCAAGTTCTGGTATCCACGTATTATTCTTTTTCTTTTCGACCTAATAAATTACTCCGTGCAGACGAACTTCCTAATTGTAGGCTGTTGTTTTGTCTGTTCCGACTAAAAAAATAGATCTATATATATTCAAAAAATAAAGACTATTTGATTTCTATTTTTCTATTTATTTGTCCTAAAGAAGATCTATTCCATCCTGCAATATTTCTCAATATTTCTGTATTGTTTTGTTTCTTTACGGTCTTTCTTTCCTCAACCTAGTACAATGACTTTCGATTCTAACTAGAATCTAATACTCCACTCCATCCTCTCCTCTCTTTATCAGTTCATTTTGTATTTGGAAATGCTTTGGTCAAGACGAACGCTGCGATGTGTTTCCTTGTTAGATGCTTCTAAATAATTTCTATCTGCTAGCTTTATGTTATGGGTCAGGTTTTTGCTTCTACGCCGATTTACTAATCTTTTCATTTTCCTTTGTATATATTATTTTTTTTCTATTTGACTAACAACATTTAAGCCTTAAGAATGCTCCGTGCTTGTTCTTCTCTCTGATATGAGTTTGATTTGTCTATTTATTGGTATGATCTCTTTTAGATTCTTTTTAGATTATGGTATGGATATTCTTGGAAGAAGTCTTCTTAGCTTTTCCTTGCCAATCACCTCGAATTGCTTATAAACGTAACCAAAGAATGGTATTCAAAGTTCTAAACTTCCTCCACATTTCTAAATACTACGCATAAACCGTCACTTGCCTTCTGACGAATAAGTCAGTCTATTTACTTAACTTCTTCTTTATATATAGAACTTCAAAATAGATCTAATTTAAAAGGAGAAACTGTGCAGTAAAAAAAAAACAGTTGTCAATTTCCTTCTAATCATACAGTAAAAGTCAATTATCTAAAAAAAAGAAGGGCACTCCTCAGAGAAATTGGAAAAATCAACCCAGGTGTAGGTGTACCAAAAACTTCTAAATGAAATAATGGTACTTTGCAAACTCCAAAGAATCTCTATTTTATGTGTTTGTTTTTTTAGAACTACTGAATCGTAGAGTTTTGTAATCCCTCTGCTGTATATACGAAAAAAGGTGAGAATTGTAGAAAAGAGTCGGGAAAAAAGTTACCATGTTAGAAACACGTATTGGCTTAATTCGGCTTAGTAAGTTATTAACAGTTACTTACATTTAATGGCGTAAAGAGAACTCTTTGGTGTATATTGATATTATTGGGAGGAGGAGACCACACCGCAGCCTATTTTTCTTTATTTCTTTACCCGTTATCAAAATAAGAATTGACATTTTCGTCATCGATGGTTGTCCCGGCAGGAACAATTGTCATTCATATGTAAGATTGAGGCAGGATTAGGACATTGCGCTAACAAAAAGTTATCTAATTCAAGGGACGTACCTTTCTAAACTAATCAGACTAGCATTTCTATTTATTTTGAACTGTGTTTTTTCTTATGTTCCTTTTTGAATTAATCTTGTCTTGTCATTTTTGGCTTCGGTTGCCGGGTATATGGCATAGAGCGTCACTACGAAGAATTAATTAATAACAGGCTTTCTTTCTTTTTTTACATATTCTACATATTATATACATACTAGTATAGTAAGCAGAGAAGTCCAAAAAGAGAATCAAAAAGTTGCCAAGTTTTTTAGAAATTTGCATTTGCACAGCAAGAATATTCTATTAATATATTAATTCTATTAATCCATCAAAAATAAGAGAAGAGGAAAAGTTACTATCAAACATAGAATAGTCTATAATAGAAAAAGAGAAAATAATAAAGGGAAGAAAGAGGCCTTGTGCTTTGTAGTTGGTTAGGTATATGTACAAGAAGTTCTACCTAAAAGCGAAAAGTACTTTTGAAGTTGTTAATAAGATGGAAGCACCAACCCTGCTTAATAAGTCACATCAAAGAATGCCCAGTAATCTATTTTTCCTGGTGACAAGGAGTCGTTCTTGAATAAATTCTATCAGTTAGAAAGACATATTGAAAATGAATATGATATGTAGATTTCTTTTCTTCCGGGGCCAAAGAAAGAGTCTAACATAATAATTACGAGACATTTTCTCTCTTCTTTTTCTCTTTTATCTAGCTATCTACTATACATTTATACATCCTGCTTTAAGATGTCCTGCTCTATTTCCTGATCATGAATCACAAGTACTCTCACCTATATGGATCTTATTCCTCGTGTCTTTCTTTCTCCATAAAACGCGTTTTAGGATTAACAGTTTAGAATGTATGTCACAAATCTTTTAACTAGAATCTGCGGAAAAGATGTCAGTATATAATAGAACATTTCATTGACTTTTTTTGACTTGTTTGTCTACTTAATAATATATCATCCCTAAAAAAAGTCCAAGCTCCGGTTAATGAAATTTCTTTTACGAAATAACAACAACAACAAGGCGAGGTTACATGCCAACTAGATTTCTTTTTCTATTTTTTTCACTATAAGACTTTGTCTCTCCCAGTGTGCAACTATCCCATTTTGTATGTCCTTAGGTACTCTTCCCTTTTTACTTACATAGGTTCTCCGACTTTGTTTTTCTACTCCCCTTCTTTTTCTTTCGGCAATAATCTTTGGTATTGTTTGTAATCTTCTTATTCAACAAGATTCTTTATGAGTCTTCAATTTTGTATCTAAGTTTTCACATAAAAAGTGACATACATAGGGAGAATTGAGTGTTGTCTATTTCATTTTACACAAGCTAGAATCTGTCTACATCCGTTTTTCTTTCACAGCTATAGCATAATAAGGAAAAGGCATAAACCATATTTCTTACTAAGTTCTAAGGTTAACAAAGTGAATACTTCTTATTTGGCACCTTCTTTCTATAATACCCTATAATACCTCCTTCTATTGGATATTCGCGCTTCTATCTTCCCTTTATCTCTGCTGCTTTCTTCTGTATAATTTACCAACAAATGTACGCTCTGTGAGTTTTCTCTTTCACTTTATTATTTGGAATTAGATTAGAGTTTCTATTTTTTCTTCCATATAACATAGTTGTTTCTCGCGTTTACTTGAGAGAGGTTATACAATTTGACTTACTCCACAAAGGTAGATATTGGTTGGTATATACGACGACACAACAGGTAATAATGAAGTCATATATTAAAAACCTAAGCCATCCACCGTATTTTTTTTATGCACAAGTCTGATTTCTTTCCTGTTTGCTAAGTAAGCTTCTAATATCTAAAAGAAACATGCGTAAAGTCCCAGGTATTCGTAATACAGTAAACTCTTGTTTTTACTACTAGAATTTATGGTTTACAAAGACAAAAACAGAATTGTAGGAATGTAATGAAGAAGAGCATAGCATTAAGAGAAGACTAAGTGTACTAAAGTGAGAAAAAGATAAGAACTTTTCACGAAAAATATGGATTTATAGGTGGGTGATAGGTATTACCTTGCTTCTCGTAGATTTATTCCCTTGAAAAATGATTACTTTAACTACTCATTTTGGAGAGGTGTCTGTGTCCAAGATAGGAATACACGGCTGTACTACGCGGTCTTTGGGAACTTGACTATTATTTTCCAAGCAGAAATAGTTCAAAGAATTCAAAAAGTAGCAGTTTATGCTATATTGACTTAGAGTGCATACTAAGATAGAAAACAAAACCTTTTGTCAAATCTTTTTTCCTTACCCCACTTTTTATCATACCCAAGAATTTGAGGAAGGTTGTGTTTCCCTTGTTGGTTGTCTCGAGAGTGACTTTTCGTATCGTTTTCATTCTAGCAGAAGCTTTTTCTTTTTTAGCCTACCTATTATTATTTTCTTTAATAAATGCCCATTCATTTGTTGTTTTTAGTAGCTAATATCTAATATAGTATGATATCTAACGTCGTGAAATCATTAATTAGACTATTGACTAATATGCCTTTTTATCATCGTATGCGGTTATCGCGTGTTCTTTTGAATCAGATGTTATCATGTTGTTTGGTGTTTTTCTTCTAGGTAGAAATCTTGTTTTGTAGATGCTGTAAATCCGATCTTATCTTATCACCGATCCTTTGAAACATGACATAGAGTTATTTTTCTACTACCCCTCATCAAGAGTCATTTTAGAGTTCAGTTAGGGTCATTATTACCATTCCATTATTTCATTTATTCAGATCAGATATGCTTGGATTCCTATCTCTTAAGGAGAAGCAGAAACTCCTGGACTGAGGACATGAAGTCAGAGTCATGGTTAACTTGAGTAGTTACTCGCATTTCAAGGCTTATGAAAGACGAGCTCAAATAATAACAAAATTAGTAACAAATAAAATAACAAATAGTAATGACTAAGATAGATATAAAGTCGAAAGTCAATCATAGGAAGTGACCTCACAAATCTAACTTAAGCTGTGTTCTAACAAATGTAACGTGTTGAAATGGAAGAAGAAAGCGGCAGATCAGATATTATTTAATTTGTAGGGGGGTAAGCAGAAGGGGTTACCTAATATCTAAATGCAAATACACAGAAGTAGAGCACTGTGGGTAAACACATGTCTATTAAAGATTAAAAGATATATGGTCTATTAAGAAGAAGAATAAATCACCCAACCAATCCGTAGAAAGTCATTTACTTGCTGTTGTGGGCCATTTCTAAGGTACACGCTGTATTGCTAAAGAATCTCGGATAACCTCACACGCCAAAATGGAATTCTATAAAAAGGAATAATTAGAATCTACAAATGTTGGTAAAAATGAAATGAGTAAAGAAAGACGACAACTATGTCATTTAAGGCACATTAATTATCTATATACGCCTTGCTTAAAATAAAATATGAATGAAAGTGCGAAAGGATAAGATTCTCGGATAGAAAAAGTTTACTGGGCATATAAATAAGTTAGGGTTCTAAAAAGCAAGTAGGGAGTCTAAATTCTGACTTAAAGACAAACAACAACAAAGGAAGGATCAAAAAAAAAAATGAAACATAGACACAAAACTATCTATCCAGTAAAGTCACTAGTATTTTGTCTTTGAGCGGATCGGCTTTTGCACGTTTTTAGAGATTTTCTTACTTTTCTTTTTGGTTTATTAGAGTTCTAATTATAAGGTTAAGAGATATTTAAGGAAAAGGCTTTGTAGTAGTAAAAGAAAAAGAAGTCTAATTTCTTTCTCATTTTTGTATTCTAATAGATTTTGCAAGAGGTCACTAGTAAAGGCTGTAAACATACTTATGAGAAAATGTGGGCTTAGACGTATTTATAGGCACCAAATAATTAGGTAAGGTAATTTAAGCGAATTTTTTCTTAGGAGTTTTTAAAGTACAAACAAAAATCGAACTACACAAATGATAGATGTCGGTGATTTGGAAAACAGTAGATAAATAGGAATGGAAACAGTTTCACAAGTCAAGTAACCACCGTGGATCAAACGCCAAACTATGGACGGATAAAAGAGAAAAGATGCAACTCGTCGCAAACACCAAAAAAAACCCAACGACTCTTTCTTTTAGGCGTAGAAGTGATCCACAGAAACACCGAATGGTATATTTCTAATAACAAATCAAAATGAAATGAAGTGATCAAAATGTGTAGTGTAAGTCTGGAGTCACGTGGACTTTTCTCTTTATCGGGGGCAAGAAGAAAGCTAATAGGGCCTAAAATAGCGAACTAAGAAACATGGATACAAATATATAGTCAACAACAAAGAGTCGTTTCTTTTTTCTTTCGTACTATCAACTCTATTTTCAGTCTTTTCATTCCATCGCAATTGTTGTTATTACTCTTCTTCCAACTTTCTTTTGCCCTTTCTATTGTTTTTTGTGTATGCACCACTACCAAGCAACTATGTCCAGTCTCTCCTTTCTTTTTGTTTCACTCTAGGAGAATACAACTCTCTTTCATCAATCAATGTCTTCTTACATTGTCTGTTTTCCGAATTAATTAAATAACATGTTGGGGCTGCCGAGTCGCACTTGTTTTAGGGAAGAAGCTTTATTCTAAACGCTGGTTTTCTTTATTTAACCTTTTTCTTACTACCTTAGTGGGTCGCATTATATAGTTTAGATCAGGCACTAACCTAAGCTAAGATATCGAAGGGCTTTGTGTCAAATTAGAAAAGAAGAATAAACAATAAGAAAGGGTCAGAAAGGAAACGTGTCTTTACTTTTCACAACTCAAATCTGATTTACATGGAGTAGTCATAACAATGCCAACATACAATGAGAAAGAAACTATAGAAACTTTTACACTTTCTGCTGAATCGACAGCAGTATAGTTTTTTTCTTTAGGAAGCTCAGGGTTTTCTACTATAAGATAAGCTACTTACTTATAAAGAACTCTAAGACTCGTTTCTCTTTTTTCTTCTATTTTCTCTTTTTCTTATATATCTAATATCTAGGTGCAAAGTAAACAACTCTTCTTTACCTATTTTGTTAGTTCTTCTGAGTTTTCCTTTGGATGTACGAATATCTTTCGCGGATTAGATCCATTTTCTAATAATTTCTATCCGCAAATAAAGGAACTAATTTCCAACAAACCCGATTACGAACATAAATGATGAACATAGAATCTAATAGTTGTCTAGAGTATGAGTATATAGTATTACTTACATAAATAAAAGAAAACGTGGGTGATGGATGATATTACGTAATATTTCAATACAAAGTAAGAAGAGAGAGAATAAATCAATAATATTCCATATAAAGACAACCACCTTCAAGAAATTTCTCTTAAATTACGTTGGTTTTCTCTAAATCCAATCAATATTCATTATCCAGATCATAATAAATTACTTTAAATACCTAAAAAAAAAAAAACTTACAAGAACAATAAAGAAGTACTTTTCCTTTGCGAATTATTACTTAGAAATCAAAAAAAATAAGGCATAACGATCAATTCTATGAAAGAGTTAAAGTCATACATACACACACAGTCAATTTGTCATAGATTACACTTAAACAAAAACAAAGGAAATCTTTAACGGTGGATCGGTCTTCTATAATAGAATCCCAAATTGTTTTGATTATTTGTTCGTATCTTTTGTAGTATGAAACTACATAATATTTCTATTTACTTCCATTTATAGAATTCGCAATACGAGAAGGTTACGAAAAAGGATCAGACTAAAAAAGAGGAATAGTTGTCAAAAATAATAGTACTATGATTTATTACTATAGACAACATAGGTAAACATAGATAGTAGTAATAGAGAATATACGTCTGTATAAGAAAGAATATCTAACAGTTTAACAAAAAGAATCGAAAAAAGTGTTACGTGCGCATATAGCATATAAATGAAAGTTTGAATCTTGAGAAATAACCCTATAAAATGAAGGCTGGAATCATTCAAATTGGTGAATTAGGTACTCTCGTTCGTTTTTGAAGTAGATCACTATAGACATAAGTCATTTAGGTCATGTGTGTAAGAAATAGAAAAAAGGCAGAGTACACTTTTCACAGAAAACAGAAACATTACTACTAGATAGAGTAATCAATCAAAGAGCTACAAACTAGATAACTTAATTACATCATTAGAGTCAATATCCAATATTCACAAAGGCAAGTCTACGAAGAGTACATTAAAGAGTACATTAACATTATAGAACATTAGAAAATCCGCTATTTAATAGTTTAATAGAAAGAATTTCATAGTTGTCGACTCGAGTCTTCTCAAATAAATAAAAAACGAAAAAAGAAAGAGTCCTCTGGCATGCATGGGTCGGATGAATATTGAAGACAAAAGGAATAGTGAGGGCAAAACACATTTGATTCAATTCGTTTCTATCTCTTCATAATAGAATAACTTGGCATATAGTAGTTGGGTATTTATTAGATACTTCTTAGAATAGAAAGGGTATATTATATAACATCTTAAAGAATAACGCAGTGTATTAAGTAACTAGGTAGAGGATTAGAAAAACCAGAAAGAAGTCAAGTACCGAATAAAGATCTCCTAATAAATAGAAAGTATCCACCTAGAGATGATATACCAAAATCATATCCGACAGATCCAAATAGAAGCTGGAATCACCCATAAATACAATTTCTGAGAAGTCTTCATACTAAACAACAGTTTCGGGGTGAGCAATCTACCACGAAGTTCTTTTTATTTGAAATAGCTTAAACGGCTGCATATGGATATCTCCCTAATAGATTCCTTATACCAGAAAGAAATAAGAAATATAGAATGACTTGCTTACTTCCGATGGTTACACAAAATTTCATTTCTAACAACGCAGAGTACAACGCATTATTTTGCCAAGTTCTATATTTGTTGTAGGCATTTCTAAAGATAGCGGAATATTCTATTCTTTCTTGCAATACTTACAAACAATAGAAATATTATAGAGCACCAAAATCTTCGTGAAATATAGGATTTCGGGAAAATAACCATATATCTTTTCAAGAGTCTTATAGATTTTCTTTTGCATGAATATTATGTATCTCTCAAGACTGGAATATTTTCATTTGAATAGCACACTGCTCACACTTACAATAGCAGACACTGGTACCTAACGTGTCACAGGACGAAACCTTAGATACACACACCCAAGGCATTGCACCAATGAATAGACGTTGACCAAGAATGCAGAAGGATCGCCCTAGCTACGAGGAGAGGTCCAGGGCAACGTTTCTCGATCGAGGACTGAGAAGGGCTTTAGCTCTCGACCGGAAGAGGAGTGGTCGTTGGCCTTACTTATAGATAGGTCACTAATGAATGGATTTCACGACTTCAGAATCTAGTTCAACAACATTCATGTATTCAATATCTCTATATACGTGACAGAATTTCATATTTTATTCTCTTTTTTTTTTCTGTAAACCAAATTCTATCTATATTATAGATTATCTTCTTCAAAACTAATGGAGAATTCTATGAAAATAATAAAGAAATGTACGTAAATCTAGGCGTTGCACCAACAAAAAAAGAGGAAGGAATCAGATCAACTAGTGATTTCTTGTTGCAAATAAAATAATAGAAGAAGAACTAGAAAACAGAGGGAGAAAGAACAACTTCAAAGAAATCTTGTATTTCTGTCTAGCTGAATAATTTGATTCATTCAACAACCGCTTTTATCCACTCTTTTATTTCGATATTTTGCCACGATAGAATATTAACTAACGATATCATTAATAGTTGTTTAAGTCAAGGAAGCGTAGTCCGGGAATGGAATTTTGGATTATTGGTATTATTGGTATTATTGGTGACGTAATCTGCCCTAATCTAATTTAAGTAATACTAAAGATAACTCATACAAGATATAGATTTAAATAAAGACTTTTTCATTCATGTAGATTCCAGAGAAGTTGGTACGTAGATAGGAAGTAGTGAGTTATTCGCTTTAATTATCCAGTATACAGTTCAGTTAGAGGAGAATGGGATATTTTTTTTGAGTCTTTAGTTCTGACCAGGTAGATGGTATCTTCTATTACTTTCTTCTCTTAGTCACTCTATTTTCCTTTATGACTTTTTCTTTACTACAAGGCGTGTAATCGAACACAAAAAAAAACTCTTTTTTTGTCGAACTTTTTACAACAATACACAATTGATACTGTGATATACGTGGGTGTCTTTTAGATAGCGCATAATAAGTAAGGGAAAACCTCCTATTAAGGGATCTAATTTCAAAATAAAAGGCTTCAAAATGAGAGAGACTTTCTGCTCCTAATGCTATTTGGTATGTGTCTATTTCTATCTAGAATTGTAGCCGCTTTGTTTGTTTGTTGTTTTTGCAAGGTTTTGTAGTACTAGTCTAGTAAAATAGTTGTCGTAAGTGTTTCTCTTTAGTTTCATTACGACTGTTACATTTTATTTATTGCATGCATTATTTTCATTTTAGTATTCGATTGGTGCAACGAATAGAAGACCACAGGATGAGATGAATTGTCTTCGGCTGACTCCTGCTTTCTCTATCTAGTTTTTCATTTAGTTGTTTTGTATCCTTGCGTTCTTTGCTGTTTATTGATTGTTTCTAATACTCTATTTATTCCACCTACGAAGTCATTGTCTAAAATCTCTAAGAAAATCCTAGCCAACAACAAAATAGATCATTTCTATTCTCTTTCGCAATAGAATCAATAGTTTCTTATAGTTATTATATAGCAACTCTTTCTTCGCTCTATGTCTTTGTTTACATATCAACTCTCGTTTATTGTTTACGAATTACATTAGTTGGAAAAACTCAGTTACTAGACAAAATACAAAATGCTTTACCTTATTCCAGAAATAGAATATAGGTTTATGAAAAGTCTAAGGCTAGAAGTTGCGATGAGATGAACTAAATACATTGTACCAGGACCTCTTATAGATTGTATATATTGTAGTGTAGTAAAAAAGTCTATAAAAGTTAAGAATCCGAGCAACCATATTCATCAAATCAGTTAGACAGATTCCTTGATAAAGAACGAAAAATAGTAAGTAATAATCAACAATTTTGGAGATTTACATTCACATGAATTAGGAACAGGCTCACTTATGAAGTGCATGAGAGAAAAGGAAAAAAGGAGACAGAGATATCCTACCTAATGAATGATGTGGAAGGCTTGAAGAAAGGCATTTGTTAGACAGCGATAAAAGACAAAGACTACTCTAGTTCGTAATTAAGTACATTTACAGGCAAAGAAGAATTTTGGCATTTGTCGCCCTTTAATCATCAACCAAGAGGAGAAACGTGTGTCAAAATGAAATTCCATTATCATTATCTAATAGAAATGAATTCTAAATTAATCTAAATAGGAAATATTCCATAATATAGATAATATATAGGTATTATTTTTGAGTAGAATAACTCCTACTATTTATTTATTTAGCTTCTACGAATTTATAGTCTCTACTAAGCCCGAGAAGAATATGTGCAAAATACAAAAATAGAAATGATAACTCCACGTGTAGAATATAGAACCTTAGTAAAGCAAGGCGGGAAAAATAGTTAGTGATGATAGATAGGAATATTCAAAAAAGAGTTAGAAACTATGCGTAAGAACAGGAACAAACATCCTAAATACGTGGATTTGGTAAATATCTCATCACATAAAATACAAGTAGTACAAAAACTAGAGAAGATCTAAGAAAAAATAAGTAAGCATTAGTCATAGAAGTTTTCTGAAGTGAAAGGGAAGAGTTATATCCAAAAGTGTTCAGAAGTCAAAGGGAAAACCCAAATTCCTTATAGAATTTTAGAATAATAAGAAATGAGCATTTACTACATGCAAACAAAGTTATACAAAGTACAGGGATAGAAATTGGACCAAAGTCAAGCCAACAGGGAAGAATTTATAGAATTCTAAAAAATCATAATAATCAAAACAAGGCGTTTAGGTTTAGATCTGACTTCGTCGTGAATAGTAATGTAAACAAAGAGAAAAAGAAAATTATGGCGAGGTTAGTTTTTTGAAGAAAAGAGATTCAAAAATAGACTAAATAAAATAAGGTCAGAGGATCATACATACATAAGAAGAGCAGCACTAAACTTTATATTAACATATCTCTCATTTCTAATTATTGGAAAATGGAAATGGTGGAAAAAGTCGACTTATCGCTAGAGGCGTTGAAGTACGTTTAGTATTAATGAAAGGTTAGGAATTCTAAGAAATGTTGAGAATAGTTAGCTTTTTATCTAGTTCTTTTTCATTATTTTTTTAGTTATTGCCCTGTAATATGCACCTCAATTATTTTCTACATCTAATACACCTAGGGCTTCTTTTCGACTATAAAGACTATGTATTTTTCTCTTCTATATCCAAACGAAGTTTCTCTTCGGCAAATAGTCAATACTTTCTTTGTTGTGTAAGCATGTAATGAGGTGTCAGAAAATCACAACAAAAATAGGACGCATTCTAAAAGTATAAGTCAATTAACTACCACCACGAGATGGAAGAGTCTCTCCCTAAGCTGTACATAGAATAAAACAAACTGGAAACTTGTTGTTTACAATATATTCAAAGAAAAACGTAGATTATCCTCTTACGACATCGCATTACCAAATTTCATTGCATTGGCTGGCAAATACTATCTCGGAAGAATCACTTAAAAAGACGACAAAGCGTAATCGCGACTACGTGAGAAAGAAAATCATTTCTAAAAGGAGAAAAGTTGTAAGTTGTTCTATTTTGCCCTAGAAAATTTTATATGGGCTCTTGGTGCAACACGTTAATGAGAGATAAGGTGAAAACATGGTGGAATTAGCAATAAGAAGTGCCCACTAATAATTTGACGTCTAGAGAAGAGCAAGAATGATCTACTTGAAACAAATTATTTCTATAGAATTCTAGAGTCATTATTATAGGACGGGATACGTCGTTGTCTTGTTAAGCGTTCCTTGCCTTGATTGAATACTTCGCAATTGTTTCTATGTTACCGTTCGTTACCACACTTCACATTATCCATACGATATATTTCAAAAAACTTCTCCGTATTTTTTTGTAAACGTTTCATAATCATAATAGTTGTAAGTAAGAATAGCACGTATAGCCGCACCCAGATAATAAGATCTAGGGAGAACCCAATCTTACACGGCAAGAAAATCTCTCTTTATAGGCTTTATAGGTCTTTGTATGAAAAACTATCCGAAAAACTCAGTGAAATATGCAATGTAAGGCCGCTAAAGAAGTAGAGCGTAATCTCTAACTGATTTAGAATGCGTGATATAATATATCAACTATATCCTTTTGCACATGACGTTGGTATTATACAACATTTGTTTTGTCGAGTCTCCTAGAAAAAAGTTTGGGTTAGAATAGCGCGTATATAGATAAATAGAGTCAAAAACAAAAAGTAGGTTGTCTTTGGTTGACAAGTCAAGTAAATAGTCCAGACTATACTTCCCTTCTAGTCGGATCTTACTCTTATATTTCCTCTGTGGCATAGAGCAACCTCTATAGAATCTAGAAAGGAGAAACAAAAACAAACATTCCAGCCCATATTATGTACATTTCTTGTGATATGCTACATGGCAAAAGCCAACGCCAACTCTTTTCACAGCTTTTACGAGCGAAACTTAACAACTTTGTCGCACAAAAATTTGTTTGTGTAGCAGTACTTGGCAATCCTGCTCGACTCTGCCAAGCTTACGGGCTTTATAAGGTTGATCGAAAGTTGGATTTTCTCCCGCCGGGGGGGGCGTAGTATACACTTCTCTGCCTTTTTCCTTGGAGAGAGTCTACCGCTGATTGATTGGTTCATCGGCGAAGCATGAGCAGAGGAATCCAAACTAAAGAGCTTAACGAGTGTTGTATTGAGTGCAGTCAGGAAGGTTCTTGTTTGTATTATATATGTATCTATATGTTGTATTTCTTTCTATCTTCCGCTGTCGACTGGTTCACTAGATCCAGATATACCTAAGAGCTGGGACTGTATAGGTATAGGTGTTCTTCTTCTTTCTATTTGTTATATAGAATCTTTTTGGGTCTTCATTATATAGTTGGAGTTATCCAAAAAGAATAGTAGATTTCTCCTTTGAATAATATACACTTTCACTGAAATAGAATAGAATCAACATTATGAGTTGTTCCATTTTCGTAATTATTTATGTCTGAAATGCTTGTTATGTTGGAGCACAACACCTACCTAATAACGCCTAATGCAATGCCTAGATAGAGAAGTTAGACAATGTCTTGTATATTTCAACTATGCCTGTTAGAACTAACTACTAGAAAATATCTCTTAGTTGTATGAAATGTGTGATTCCTGGCCAGACTCTTACTTACGATAATTATCTGTTTCTTATTTCTTTCTATTTAATAATCTCTATTCTTAGTGACTTTTTTGAGTTGTTTTAGTGAAAAAATCTGGTACTTCCAAAAATATACAAATCCAGATGCGAATGCTCTTGATAACCTATTTGATTATTTAGTGTATTAGGTGAGGTAAGATTTCTATTTATTTAGTCTTTGTTGGGATATCTTCTTTTTCTAGGTATAGTGTGGTATTATTGCTTGTAGTAGTTTGTCTTAACTTCAGAAGAGTTGTTTTATGAGATTTATGAAATATAGTATTTGTCTCTTCCTTTAGAATATTTCTATTATACATCGGAGTAGCCCTTAGAATTTTGCTCATATGGAAAAACGGTTGATGATGGTAATTATCGTATAGGCCCTTAATTAGTCAATTAGCTAACACTTTCAAAAAGGTTGAAATAGATTTCTATTGTCTGAACTATTTTAGTACAGTCTTTATTATTTCTATTGGTATGGAAATGTATTCTATGCATGATTTTTGACTCTTATCTTAAAAAGTCGTAGATTCTTCCTTTTTGGATTCGATTTACCTGTTTTGTTTGTGTTATATATTTCTAAGTACTTATTCGCATTTGTACTACTTGTCACGAAGCGCTCTATGTGTTTGTTCTCTTCTATTTAGAGTCTATGTATGTATGTATTTGAGACTTTTTTTGTTGTAATTCAGGATTCTATCTATTGATTGTATTCTATTACTCTTTCACTACTTATTGAGTAGGGTAAAAAATATAGGAATAAGAAAATCAAAACAAAGAAATAAGTTCGGTAGATTCAAATTTGAAATGAAAAACTCTTTCTTTTTTTTTATTATCTCAAATTCTAAGAATTAGAAAACGGAGTCCTATTTTTGATTATTTGGGACATATTTAGCTTTAGCAGGTAAATAAGAAGCGTTTGGAAACTGCGGCAAGACTGAAAAATGACTCACACTATAACCATAACATAACAACTACTAACTACTTACGTACAACAACCATAGCTTAAAAAGGATTTAAAGACACCTTTAAAATGCTAGAACATAAACATGTATTTCATCAGAAATGAATCTACGCAAAACCCCAAACATAGTTCTCACAAGACTTAATAATAAGAAGAGTATAAACTACAGTACATTAATAAGAAGAAGATCTAAAAGGTAAGGGTGGAAAATCGAGACTTGAGAAATAGATATAATAGAAATGCAAAGGTCCGAACTCACATTAACGAAATCAAATGGATAGTTTTTTATTACTAGAGTTAGGCATATTCTGTACTCGAGGTGTCGCTTCTTTGTATTTATGTCTTGTAGCGGATGGTCGTTAATGCAACATAATTGTATTTAGCTGAGGTGGTACCTTTCTCCTTTGTCTGAGTCTAAGTTATTCTGCAGCTTTTATAAAACGAGATTTCTTTTTCTTTGCAACTATTCTATTTCACAATACTTCCTTAGTAGGTATATCATATGTGCTGTAACTAAAAAAAAAAGTATATCGAGTATATAGTATTGATCTTGTATTTACTTGTATTTAAGAATTTAGAACTTCCTATAACTTTTCTCTTTCTTGTATTAGCATATCCCAGGATCAAATCCATTACGTTTTTATAGGTTGTATATAGTCTCTTTCTTTTCTATTTCTATATACGAAATAAAATAAGGAGATGGTCTTCTAGCACTTGGACTTGGAATAGTGGAAATTTCTATCATATTTTCTTTCTGCACAGAAGGCTTACTTCGTTAGAGCTTGTATATTTCTCTTCCCGACGTATCTACTACTAATTTGGATCTTTAGAAAAAAACTACCTTCCCTTCTCGGCCACTTTTGACATGATTTCTAGAAACTAGTTCATTCTAGTATAGAATTCTTTTCAAAACCCTTACTAGTTTTTTTATCT
>JAYMSR010000031.1:0-46865 GCA_036897825.1 Plantago rigida
CTAATGACTTTGCATTTACGAGTGAAAACTAGAAAATTTAGATGCCTTTTTCTGATTTTTTATTGCTAGCCATGGAAGAAAGTTAGTTTTTTCTTTTTATGTAATACAGTATTGTTTGTATTAATAATTCTATATTAAGAAGAAGATGAATAAGAAGAAACATCCGTAAAAGAATAGTCATATCATCCCAAGACCTAAGAAGAAAGCTCCGTAAAAGAAGTGGAATAGAAGAAGAAAGCAGCGTAAAAGAAGTTGATAATCAAAGCATAAGAAAGCACCGTAAAAGAAGTTAACAAGGAGGCGACCATAAAGAGGATCCAACATAAAGAGGAAGGCCTCGAACATGTTGATCCGTTGAAGGTAAATGTCCGATGCGATGGGATGGGATCAAGGAGTGAAATACCATTTCTATATAAAAAAGTTTGAAGGATGATTTATATCAACTATAGAATTCTCAAATATTTTGATGTTGATATATAGTATTCTTGAAATGAACTATGAATCAGAAATTTTCTTAGAGAAATATTCTAAAAGAGTAGTACGAAAATGACCCATTTCTTTTTTTTCAAATATAGTATTCTTGACAATGAACTATGAATGAAGAATTATTATTATGTAGATATCTAGTATTCTTAAAATGAACAATTTTTTTTTGAATGAGTATGAATTTATCCAACATTAAGAATAAGAAACCTCCGTAAAAGAACTAACATAGGTAGAGCAGCCAATCCAACATGTTGAGCAGCCCATAAGAGCCGGTGAAGCGTCCGATCCAAAGAACCCTAAGATGGATGCTCTAGAGACTAGACTAGAAATCTTAGAAAGAAAGTAGAAGTCTTAGAATTCTCAAATAAAAAATCCTACAAAATAGAAAAAGAAAAATGATACAATCTCCAAAAAAGACATGAAAAAATGGATATACACTTTTGTACATACTATAACCTTGCACCAAAAAAATCAAAAAATCATATCAAAAAATCTGAAATACAGCTACCCAAGAAAATGACTTTGTGCAATGCCTATACTTGCCAACTATTTATGGTTCTTTTTTCTATCCTTTCGAATTTTTAGGATAACTCTGACTATGTTCTTTTTTTTCACTCTAGAGGCAGACTAAAAAGTTCTATTAAAAGCCGTTATATTCTTTTTCTTATTCTAAAAAGTTCTTCTAAATAATGGTTCTATTCTTTTCAAGAGGTATGTTCTTTTTTCAAGAGGTATGACAAGAATCATACTGTTCTTTTCTTCAATTCTCTTATTCTTTTTCGATAGGGCTACGCTTAATTTGAGACACACTCTAGACCAAGTGAGATATCTAACGTATGATGATATTTCAAGTGTTCAATCTATTATGTTAGAGAATTGTAGTTATATCTATAGTATGACGACAAATGTACAGTTCTATGAGACATACCAAGGATGATAAAACAAGTTCTATCTATAGTATGTACATTAGTGTCTATCTATTATGTAAGAGACATTGTATATATATATATATATATCTGGTGTATGACGAAAAGAGTACTGTTCTATGAGACAGACCAAGGATGATAAAACAAGTTCTATCTATAGTATGTAGATTTATAGTGTGTATCTCTATAGAAATCTATTTCATCTAATGTATGACGAAACGTACAGTGTTCTTTTTAAAAACAAAATACAATTACCCCTTTGTTCTTTTGAAAAGGTGACTCTGAAAATACACATACAATTTCTTCCCATACTCATCAACTATTTTCAAAACAAAATACCCCGTTGTTCTTTATGGTGGGAAATATTATGGAGAAAAGTTTCTTGTTCTTTTGATCTTTTATGTGGGATAGTATGGATCAAAGTGTATATCTATAGTATGTACAAAAGAAAGCGCATCGGTTTGAGTGCATGAATTTAATGGGTTCAAATCTCGGAAACCTTTTTCAAAGGATTTGATTGAAATAGATTTAACCATTTCTGATTGATTCTAGGAAATCAAGACGTTTGGAACGATTTGTAGCCCCTTTATTAGTTACGAAAAGTGTATAGTTCATATTATATAAGATAATGTACGTACATCAAAAGATTTCTCACGAGTTTTATCCACATCTATTTCGAGGAGATGTCGATGTACTTTATGTGGGTGTTCTTTTGATCTTTTTATCTGATTTTCTTTTATGAATCTATTTATAGGATTTCAAGACCTTAGGAACGATTAGTCGACAGTTTTTTAGAGAGGAAAATAGTATCTTTCAGAATCTATATGTGAAAGTACTTAAAAACCATAGTCACGAGTTTGATCCACATATTTTTAGAGATGATACCATTGTTCTTTGTTCTTTTATGTGGGATAGTATGGATAAATAAGTTTCTTGTTTCTAATAGAATAATAGAATATTTTCTCTTTTGGTAGATTTTAGTATGGCCTTCTCTTTCACGTTTTTCTTGCTGTTTCCATTACAAAAAATATTGTGTTCTCTGAATGTGACTTTTTTGATTGATTGAGAAATCCAGTGCTGTTATGGGTACGGTGGTGGCTTTTCTAGTTGTTAGAATTTCTAGTTGTTATAAAATAACTAACAAGATCCTTTTTTCCCTTTCCAAGTTCTTTTTTGGCACACAGTGAGGATTTAGCACGTTTACGTTTAGTGAATGGAATGAATCTTCTAGCTTTCAGCTTTTTTCGTTTCATTTCAGACTATAGTCTGGGCTGGCTGGGTGTTTACTTTTCCTTCACACGAGATAGTGGATTCCAATAATAGAAACGAACTATACTGTTTTCTCAAACGACTAAAAATAGGACAGGTATCAGTGTATAATAATTGTTGTCAGTGAGGTGATCCTCAGGTATTTTTCGGGGGTAGAGCTCTTTTAGATAATTTCTTTTAATGAATTAATGATTAAATGAAACATTAGACGAGTCACATGCATTTTCGTACGCATCCCACATATCATTTCAAGCATTCTTCGCGATAACCTAACAATTCTATTCCAAGGTTGACTTTTTGATTCTATCCCTACGAATTCTTTCAAGCTATAATTAGAATCTAATTAATGTAGATATCTGTTTTGTTTTTTTTCATTTTTGCTTTTGATTTTTGTTTCTATTTCAAGGAATTAAATACAATGGAACTATTTGTCTACACTATTAGAGTGACTAAAATTGTATTGTTCAAAAACTATATATCTACTTCACCCATTATTTGCATTAGTTTTTGACACATCTTTTTTGACAGAATTCTGACTTTCACCATCATTAAGAAGAAGACAAAACATCCTTAAAATCACTTGAATAGATGAATAAACATCCTTCCAATCATTTTTTAGGAATTCAATCAATGGAATTTGACCTACCCAAAAGTGCTGTTTTTTTCCCATAACAATGGATATCTCTTTTTTTTGAAATAATGTCTTATTTGAACCTTTTTTTTTTCATGAAAATACGTTTTTTAAGATATTTCAAGGATTTCAAGAAATTCTAAGAATTTTATGACCATTTTTAAGTAACGAAAACTGTTTTAATCAAATAGAAACTCCTATATTTCAAATAACTAGTCACGATGTGATTAGTCATCAACTTCGTGTTTTTGCCTTCTAGTCTTTTCCTGATCAAACCCGAATGCTAACTAAAGAAAGTAGTCTCACTTTTCTCTTGTTAGAATGAATGCTTGATTTGCCTTCTTCTATTCGATAACTATCACATTGAAGCGTAGTTCGATAACTAGAACATTGAAGCGTAGTTCGAGAACTATCACAATGAAGCACTTTCGAGAACTATCACAATGAAGCGTAGCTCTTTCGAGAAGTAGTCATAACAATCTTCTAGCATAGGATGGATGTCTTGGCATGAAGAAGACCTTGTGGACGCTTTGTACACGCGAAATGCCTTGACCGGATCTCCACTCAGAGAAATCTGACACAACCAGCTATCCTAGCTAGTTGCTAGACTCACTTAGCCAACTGAAACATCTTAGTAACTAATGGAATCCAATTCAAACGAGTTCCCGTTAGTCGCGGCGAGCTATTGCGGGTTTGGCTTATTACGCAACCCATTTCCATTTACGTGGTTGAGAAGAGGTATGAAATCCTAGAGTGTGTCTAAAATTATGCTCGATAACTATCACATTGAAGCGTAGCTTTTACTACCACAATGAAGCGTAGCTCTTTCGCTCCTTATTCGTCATCCTATATAACAATGACATAGGAATCATTAGTCAACCTTCTTGCACACTCAACCTAGAATAGTGACTGCTTCTACCGGGCTTTGCCAACTCGGAGTCATTTTCAGTACAATTTCGAGTCTAAAAGAAATGTAGGGGTGTTACCTTCTCCAAAAACACCGCCTTCATTAGTAGGAGATCACAGGTTCAAATCCATTTCGTACGTGATTCTAGAATAGAAGCTTGAAACTCTACTAGAGAGCGCCTTTGCCAGGTGTATTATTCAGTGAGATAAGAGCATTCTTTGGTTCTTTTGATTTAGTGTTCCTTAGTTCGCACAGAAAGATCTAGATGTGGGTGAAGAAAGATGCTATAAAAGATGCAAAAAGAAAAAGCAGTCTTTACCCAAAGTACTGCCTAAAAGAATAGAATAAGAAAGTCATTAATAGATTTCATAGTGGAAATAGATAATTAATAGATTTCATAGTGGAAATAGATAATTAATAGATTTCATAGTGGAAATAGATAGAAATAAGAATGTTGATGGTTACCTGCTAGGAAAGAGTCCCTATGACTTACTAGCGACATAGATAATGAATACTAGATCGGATCCATACTGAATAGGATATTTCTTACTAACGTCATATCCATGGAGCCGGGGTTCGCCTAAGCTTGGGTCACTGCCGCGAACAGAAGAGAATACGAAAGGAGATCCGAAACTAAATACCGGAGTGAAGGGGTTGGGGATGATAACATTTCATTTGACCCTAGAAAACAAGAAAGTCCATTTGAAAAGAAGGGCTACTTTCTTTTTTATCGCATCCTTGTTTAATGGTAGGCAGTTTCGGGTTCGAGCTGAGAACAAAGGGGTGTAATTGTATTTGATTTTTGAAAAAGAAGAAGAGTATGGGAAGAAAAAAGAACAACGGGGTATTTGATTTTTTTAGAAAGAAGAAGACTATAACTAAAAGAACTAGAAATACAAGAGAGAGAAGACAACGTTGTAAGGGAGTCTATGTTTCTTTCCCTTCTCTCCCTTTCTTCTATTTGTACTATTTGTTTTCAACATATATCTACGGAAGATATTGTATGTGTATTTAGGTTTTCAACAAAGACATAGGAATCATTAGTATACCTTCATGCACCGACGCACACTCAACCTAAAAAAGGAAGTAGTATGACTTTTCTAGTAGATAGAAGTGGAGTCTATCTGCCCTTCCCCCTCTTCATCCTTCCTACTTCACGTTCATAAAAGAAAAAATCGGCTAGAATCCAAAAGTCTCATCATGGTCACAGCTAAAAAAGAGAAAGGATAGAAAAAAGGAGCTTTGATTCAAGAAAAAGAACAAAAGAACATTCTATTTTGATGGTTTAACCCTGGTTGATGGGATGCTCAACATGTTGGATAGGTATTGATATCTATAGGAATGAATATATCTAAGATTTTTTGTACATACAATAGATAGAAACTTTTATCCCACATCAAAAAGAAAGAGCATCGGTTTTTGTGCATGAATTTCATTGGTTCGAATCTCGTATGCCTTTTCCCATTTATTAAAGGATTGAATTGAGTGCATGAATTTGATGGGTTCGAATATCGTTGCCCTTTTACCATTTATTAAAGGATTGTATTTTTGGCATTAATTTGATGGGTTCAAATCTCTAACCTTTTTTCATTTAGAAAAAACAGTCTAAATTTTAGATAGGTTTGGGAGTTGGGATGCGTTTAGGAGATACCCTCTTTTCTTGCTTGCTCAATAACCATAAATAGGATGGTATAGGATGGATGAAATGTTCGATAGGGAAACACTTAATGTATAGGTTGGAAGAAATGTTCAATAGGTCAGTTAGTCCATTACATTTTTGATGATATAACCCTGGTTGATGGGATGCTCTTAATGTTCTCTTTTTCTTTTTTATATAGGTATGATATTTTTATTCTCTTAGTGCAATGATCTATTTTTCTTTTTTATATAGGTATGATATTTTTATTATCTTAGTGCAATGATCTCTTTTTCTTTGGTATACCTATAGGAAGGAATAGGTCCTCGCTTAATTTGATATTAACTCTAGGATTTCAATACCTTAGGAACCATTTGTAGATATATTGTTAGTTACGAAAAATGTATAGTTCTTATTTTATATATATGGACAAATGTTGGGAATGTATTCTTATTTCTATATATACAATTATCCATTATCTAGCCAAAAATATCAATCTAAATAGATAGGTATATAAGAATAATAAGATACCTCCGTAAAAGCACTTGAATAGAGGAATAAACCTCAGTCAAAGAACTTTATGAAATTAGACCTCTAGGATTTCATACCTATAGGAAGGACAAATGAAAACTAGGTCAAGGCTTCATTCTATGATTTAAAGACCTTTGGAACAATTTGTAGATCTATTTATAGTAACTAAAATTGTATAGTTCATATTTTCTATATACCTGTATTGAAACTTTTTTTCGTTAGTTTTTGCCTTATGTTAAGGGCCAAATATTGTTATTGTTCTTATTATCTTAGTTGCATTGATATTCTAGTTGGAGGTCTTTAGTTATGAGAAGGCTATCAACGTTGGGAGAACTTTTGTGAAAAGTTGATATAGGGACCCTTCTCTTACTTCTGTTATGTTGAAACCCAGGGAAGGCATATACTACAACAAGTAGTCCGCTTTGTGAAGGTCCCAGAAAAGGCCTGTAAGTAATCTCTCTAGAGTCCTAAGTTACAAACTACACGTGTCCGTAGGAGTCGGAGGCGTGCATCCCTTCTTTCATGAGAAAGAGTTAGCTACTCTTTCTAAGTGGTCTGGGTAAGTAGGCAGCCAATTGTCACTAGTACTGGGGAAAAAAGAAGGCCCACCGAATCGCCGAACGGATGTGCCCAAGCTGGGAGCCGCGGGGTTAATGTCACTGATGTTCAAAAGAGTTGTCCTTCTTTCTAGTCTGTGTTCAGCAAAAATGACTTCAACTCAAATAAAAAAAAAGAAAGTTGGAAAGAATTCAAAAAGTCCATCTAAAAAGATTTCGACACTCCATTTAAGACAAGTCGGTCGAGTTCCGGCAAATGGTTTGCAACGAGATAGCTTTTGGGAATCTTCTCGTGGTAAGCAGGTGAGACGCTTAGCAACTCGTTGCGTCAAAGAGGGTAGAATGAATCTATTTGTGGCCTAGAAGTGGACATGGGAAAGTGAGGATAGTTTTTGCGCTAAGATGCGATGCCGCATGCGGTTTGAAATAGACGTACCGGATGACCAATCAGATTGATTTTATATGGATGAGAAGTCTTGGGCATTAACCAGATAAGAGTTTAAAGTCTTGGGCCTTAAGTTAGTGTTTTGGTTTGATCTAACTCCCTTTGAAAGGGATTTACCTGCAATAGAAAAAGGGAAGGGCTCTCTATCCTATCTCTCACCCCGCATACACCATCTAAACGAGTCATCCAATACAAGACACCTTCTTTCACAAGCCTTATCCCATCGAGGACATATCTGCCGCTTACTGCTCAACACCATATCCTATTATAACTGGTCTAGACAGCTCGAGCAAGACACCTTCTGAGACCAGTAAACATGTGATGGTAGTGACTCGCACTTGCAAGGGAGATAACGAATCCTAAGGAGAGGTCTTTTTGGGATTTTGGGGTACCTTGGCCTGCGTGCGATGCTACGGGTCTATGTCCTAAAATGTCCCGAGTTGGATACATGTCACATCCTGGAACTAATGTATGCTGCTATTGTAAATTTGATTCTTGTTGTATACCGTGATTCGCTTGTATTTGTTGGACATTAAGTTGGACATTAAAGAGTCATCTTCCAGTACATACAAAGAGAAAACAAAGAAAAAAAGGTGAGGCACATTCTAATTATAACAGGGTTTAGTATTGTAATGTAAGTGTACGTACGTCGTATATCGAAATAGAAATGTGAAGGAATACGACGCGTGTTTAAAAGAAAAGGAAGTTGTGCTCTGGTTGGATTAAACGGAGGTTTGTGATGTATAGTTCAGTGCATTTCTTCTCTTTTATCTCAGTATTTGGCAAGGAGATGACTTGAGGTTGGTAACATAGGGAGTTGTTGTTATTAGGAAAGTTTCCTTCATACTAGAAATCAATAATATAGAAGATTTGGGGTCAGCATAAACGTACTTCTTTATTGTGTATGTCCTTGTCCCCTTTGAGCGCAAATACGGATATATAGATAATAGAAGTCTGAACTGGTTAGGAATTAAGAAATAATCTAGCACCAACAATAAAAGACCTTCTTTCACTAAAGTAGCAGAGCAATTCCATTACATTTTTTCTTTTTCTTACTCACTTTTGTATTTTATGTATATGTAGTAGTTACCCCACCTTCTTCTTGCTATAGATAAGCTCTATATAGATCCTAGTATCTGTAACAGTTACAAGCTTTGGATGACATTTCAACATTTGATATTTTCAAAAATCAAATGTTAGGTAATAAAGTAAACTAACATACTACAGAATCTGTGAATATTAGAGTATCTATTAGATTCCGCAAACGCTGTGCAGGCTAATATAAGGCCAATAGAATCTATTTGGCAACCCGGATAACGAATGAACGCCTTAAGTTTTTTTAGTTTTCGGCACCAGATATTGGAACTTCAATTCAAGGAAATATGGTTGTAGGATTTGCATATCGACCTTACGTAGGGCAAGTTTCTTTTTAGTGCGATAATCGAGTAATTGAATCCTGTTTCCGGACTTTACCTTGATGAACAAAGTCATTTTACGCGAACCTTGTAGTGAACCGCTCTAAGGTCTTTTCTAAGGTATTTCTTTTCTTAGGCCTACACACAAATTTCTACTAGAAATCTCTTTTTCATAGACAAACAGATGTAATAAGGTTCTAGAAGAATTTCATAAATAAGAAAGAAGAATAAGACTAAGAAATAGTTATTTCTATAGGACAGAGCCACAAGGTACTTCATACAGGGACGGAGGAGGAATGCTACGGCAGAGGAATTTGGGTGACTTTTGTGTCTTTTAGTTACTCGTTCTTTTTCACAAGTGTATCTGATTCTATGCTAGGAGTTTCCTTTCTACTTATTCCTGGGAATTGCTTTGAAATAGATAAGAAATGTTGTGTTGAATGTCGTGATACAGAAAAGAAAATAAGGGCGAGTAAGGGCTAACAAACAAAAAAGAGAAAAAATACAACAAGTGTAAAATAGATGTCTCCTTTAATGTCACTCACAACAAAAAGCAGCCATAAAGAAATTGGATGCAGGGTTGGTACGTCATAAGTCGGAGGAAGGGGTAGACTTACTAAAACTAAAAAATGAAATATCTAAACAAAAAATATAGAGAATCTCTAGGTAAGGAGTCAACGGTTATGTTCAAATTCTAAAAGAAGGATAATAGATTTTTTTAGAATTTCTCTATCTCTAATCTAACTCTAGGTAGTAGCATGGAACAGGCAATATAGAGGGAGTAAGTTCTCCTGTGATTTCTTAAAACAAAGTATTTTCTCCTTTACCCTTTTCCTTTTCTCACGTTTCAGACTTCTGGGGAGGATTGTGTAGGCTCGTTTCCTTCAAAAAATGCACTACTAGGAATTGAGACAGTTATCATCCTTTAATTACATACAACAAGAGTAGAACACTACTAAGACCTACTTTACATGTAACATATAATAATAATGAATGTCTTTTTTATTTAGCTAGGTATAAATGACTCTTTGGAATCATCTTTGCAGGCTTTCTATTCTATCCAAAAGAATTCAAGTATCCCTTTCTATTTAGAATACTTTCGTTTTTTGTAGTTATTAGTTATTGCACAACCAGGCGAGAAGATGGTCTACGAATTTCGGGGTAAACGCTTCTTTATTCTATAGCTTATGCATATGTAAATCTTTGGTTAATCTATCTTCGCAGCCAGTAAATTCCTTGCATAAAACTTGGAGTTCATTTCATAATAAGTAATAAGTAGCGGGCATCACAACAACCGAGTCGAAATTTCTATTTATGAAGAATCTATTACTTACAATTGACTCCTTTTTCGGCTTGTGAATAAATAAGACTAGAAAACAGCTAAGTATATCGAATTGAATAGATCTTTGCACACGATAGCACTCTTCAACGTATTTCTTTTATTGTATTTATGAAATTAGATCAGAACCAAAGACATAGATAGGTCCACATCTAGTTCTAGTATTCATGTAGAATTGTTTTACATAAAGTGTATCAGTCACATCAACTAATTGGGTTCAACCTTATTACTTACTCTTACTAACTAACTAACTAAACGAGAAAACTTTTCTAGCTTCTATCTAATAGAATTTCTATTAAAGAGACTTTCAAGCAATAGACAAAGTATAGGCGATTGCATAGAACAAGTCATCATTCAAAAGCCAAAGGTGATATGAGCTCGTTAATAGATCTTTAGAACATAGATTTCTAAAGTCTAATTTAAGTAGTTTAAGTAGAAAGAGATTCCTTGGGATGTCTACACGAATTATTATGGAATTAGGAGTATTGATTTGATTGTATTTATTGATTTTCGGGTTTTTTAAGAACTTTACCTTTACAATTTCAAATAACACTGCTCAGAAAGTAGGGTGTACCTTTGGGCGCATAGAATAAAGACCAAAGAAAGGCGTGTATTTTCATTTTCATTAGATCTCCTCCGAATTCTAACTTTGTTACAAAGGTTACAATGATAATCCAGGGTTCATTTACACCTCTATTCTATATAGTTCTATATATAAAGTAGAATATCTAATAGCAGTAAGATCTACCAAGGCAATGCGCATAAGCATAATAAATAGCTAGTAATAAATAAAGCATTAATTAGTCCTATATACAATATGACTATATACAGTATAGATTCTGCCTTATTTGACCTTTTTCTGGTATGTGTTTTTTGGAAACAACATTAGATCTATACTTCTGCCTTATTACAACTTTCTATTTCTATTTAAGTGGTTTGGTCTAAGTCCATTTACGAGTCAACTTTTTGTTACCTAGGACATTGTTTACTAGAAACTAGAAATAGGAAGAATTTTCCTCCCAAAATAATGAAATGAGAAATGTAAGATAGAGCTAGATATCCACAATTACCGATGAATAATATTAAAGTAAGAGTCAAAGAACAACAAAAAGGAAAGTCTCTCAATGAATAATTTCGGATATTTAAAATCAAAGCAACCCCGGAATGTATAACATATTAACATAAATAAGAAATAGACAATGTTTCACCCGCATAGCTGCCAACCAACAAAAGCCAAATATCGTACGTATTTTGGTTATCGTACTAAAATGAAAACTTTCAAAAAGAGAAGAAGTGTCATAAGATAAGTAATTCTTAACCCACCGAACAATATTTAAAATACATGATTAACAAATGCCTAGTAAACGCGATTTAGGCGGGTTGGTACTGATGATATCTATCTTAGGTTTTAGCCTTGTGCATAAAATGGGTCTTACTGTCTTCGTATGCTTTTTGTAGGTAATGTAATATAGGGAGGGTGGTACTTACTATAGTTGCCCTTAGCTTAGACATAGGCAACTAACTATTTGGAATCTTTTTGATCTATCTTAAACTCTAAGCTCGTCGTTATAGACATTATCTAAAAAGTTAAGAGAGACATAGAATAGCAGACCTTGTAAACTGCAAAACTAAGAATATGGAATTGTGCAAACAAGAAGAGCAAACGCCACGCATATGAAATGAATAGAATCTTGTGGTCAATAAATAACAGAAAGAGTCCATAGTCATTTCCTACTTTAGGCTTTTCTCTCCACGCTCTACTTAATCAAATAGAAACTTTTTTGGACTAGGGTAGGTTTTCCACTATTCTACTACTGGAAGTCTTACATGTCTCTATCGCTCTATTACTAGAAAAGGTTTTGTATTCATGAAATAGGAGTAAGGCAGTGTAAAGATAAGAAACGTCATTACGTAAATCGTTAAATGACTCATGTTCGTGTAGGTAGCGGTAATCTTTATTACTAACTAAGAATAAGAATGGATCAGCACTTTTTTTTTTTTCATTCTAAGACTTTTTTTGACACTTTTTCACAAGACAATCTTTAGACTTTAATATGCGCTATTATGTCTACCCCGAATGATCTCTTGGCTATTCTCTTGCGGGATTGATTGGTGACTCAACTATAGGAAAATTCTAGTGGGCGACATAGCAAAAATAGAACTATGCGCGGAAAGATCAAAATTTTATGAATCATTTATTTGATTTCTAAAGAAGAAGATGTTTTTGTCACAAGCAAAGAAAAAATGTATAGATGTTGGTAGATCTGACATAGACGAGAAGTCAAACGAGAATGGGTACAAATTTCTGTATGTACTACTTAGAACTAATTAGATATGTCACTATCCTTACTTAAGACTTTCCCTAGATACGTTACTTTATTTTCATTTTTGCCTGCGTGTTTCTGATCGTGGAAGATATAAGTCAAGATGGAATGAGTTCTTTTTACCTGGGCATACTTTCTTTGGCTAAGTCTATATGCGCGTTTATAGTTTACTTAGACATGAAGGAGTCTTAGTTCTTTTTATTCTAAATCTAAGAAATTGCCCGTTTATAGCTGTATCTACTTTGTGGAGTACGTAAGCCAAAAGAAAAACAGGTCTATGTTGTATTTCTTGTGGTGCACCCTTGGAAAAAGATCACTTTTCTTTTTTTGTAATTAGAAGAAGCACTATTAGCGGAGGAAGAAATCAAAAAAAGGATTAGGCCTTGTTTTGTTGTAATAGTCCTAGAGTGTGCAATATATATAATATTAAAGAAGAACACATCAAGCTACGAGAAGAGATTCAGATTCACAAATTATTCTATTCATACAAAAGTGACCTCTTTGAAGTGTTGCCTCTTCCTTCTCCGTAGCAGGTAGTATTAGCTGGTATGTCTGGTAGAAATGATCTTTGTTAGAGAAATAATATTCCACCAGGTATGTTTCCCTTTTTTGTCTTGTATTCGTTAGTCTAAGAAATTTACAACAAACAAAGCCACCTAGATCTACTGAACACAATGCTCGAGGACTTTTTAGTCTTCTTTTTGACTCTATTTTGAATAGAAACATTCTCTAAGACTGGCGCGTCATATTGGTTGGAGATATTTGGAGATATACTTAATATGTATGCGTGGAGTGGAGTAAGGTGTGCAAAACATAAGAGTAAAGGATAATTGAAAAAGCTCAAGGAAAGGTAGAAACAACAACATGGTGCAGAATCTATAGTAACAAGAATCTCGCCCGCGTATAGTTGTCCTTTTCTGTTATGTGTCATTAAGGAGACCCTTATTGTATGTCCCTTTACAGTTTGGCTTCTTGTCTTAAATGTACACGCTAATGTTCGATTCCTTTCTGTATCTATCGACGATCATATCATACTACTTTCACTTCAGAATTGACCTGTATATTATTTCTTTTCTATTCTAATGTAAATTATTATGGACATGCATAGTTTTGCTTGTTCGGGATTTCAGAAAAATTCCACTGTTCGCAAAGCTATCTCCAACCAAGATTAGGATTCAAAAGGCAAAAAAGAAAGGAAAAGACTAGAAGATTATTATTTAGTATTTAGGACAAGTTTCTCATTTCCGAGAAATCTAAGAAATAGATCCAAAGGAAGTACTTTTTATAACAACAAGTCGAATCCTGTTGAAGAGTAGATTTCTATTATATGAACATATGTTTGTTTAGATTAAAGCTTAAATAAATCACAACAAAGAGAACGGTTCCAACAATAAAGAATAAAGGAAGTTTACACTATTGTCTTGGCGAACCTACTATTTTGGGAGGAAATAGTTCTGATGGGTATATCTGATATTTTCTAGAATTCTTGCTTTGCTCTCATTCATTGTCAATAGAATGCAGTTTTCTCCTAACTCATTTTCATTAAAGAATTTTGAAAGAGAAGCTCTCTCTCTAAATTAACAGTTAAAGTAAGTTACTAAGAAGCACAACACATTTCTTCTTTCTATATGCCCGCTATCCCCACAAATTGACAATATACAAACAACACCAAGATTACTTACTACAACCCTACTAGAATGAAGTTTAAAGGAAAAGAGGGGGGACAGGTCGTATACCTTATTTTAGGTCTGTGGAATGTCTATATTGCAGTTCCTGGTTGATGAGAAAGATATCATAGTAGCATGTTTAGCGGAGTAAACACAATCAAAATGAAAGAATATCAGGTCAAAATGAATGGTCAGCGCAATTCTGTCGAAAATAGAAAGAAATAGAGAGGAGAACAGCATATAGGCTTTTTCTAGCACCAGTTTTTATGACTTGACTATTTGGAAGATCCCACTCATATTAATAAGGAAAAAAGGTCTCTAGGATTTCTTTATTGCTGTTCCCTTGCTAAAAAAGAAAAAACTATTACTACTAAATAGAATAGTCAATTGTTACTAATTGTTACTATTATAGGCTACTTTACTTACGATATTCCCTATATACGATATGCATAGTTCATTTCGGGAGGTATCCACGCAAAACCAAACTATTGTATTAATTATGAAATCTCGTCTAACCGGAAAGAAGTTTTTCTAAGCTCGGAACAGGGCACTCCTAACAATTTACCTCATATTTTCATTTATACGCAACCTTAGAAGAAAAAGGTAAAGGACTCTAGAAAAAGATTCAGTATTTCCATATCATATGCATGTGTTAAACCAAGTCTATACGACAACAGAACTTAATTAAAGGTCCTAGTATACAACACCGTTTATTAGATTCCGGATTCTTACAATATCTTCCTATATCGCACAAATTTTGGGAATCCGTTGTCGTGCTCTTTTCACAATCTAGTATTTTTCCCTGTTCGGGCTCTGTTTTTGTACTCTATATATCTAATCCTTTGCCCTCAACAATCAATCTAATCCAAAGTATATAAAAGTAATACATACAATCAAAAATGCTTGAACTTTTTAAGATCTCAAAGATAAGCAGAAACGAGAGCTTCATAACAAGAAGTATTTTGAGTAGGCTATAGCTTTTAAGGCTTCTTTTTATGAAATTTCTTAAAAAGAATTTCACTAACATCTTTTCTTTCCAAGTTTTTTTGGATCTTCACGACATGTTTTTTCTCCAGGTGATTCTAAACAACTGCTCTACAAAAACACAAGTATACAAGTATATATAGTAGTGATTTCTTTTTCATAATTGTTGTGCCATTTCTTTGTATGTAGTATTATTTTAGTCTTTTACTCCGATCTTGATCAATCTATTTTTCCTTCTTCCATGCCCCCCTTTCCCTTTTCGGTTTATACTTCTTTTTATCGGTTGAATTCGAGATCTATTCGTTGGCTTCAATAATCCAATAGAGAATATTTCATTTTTGATACAAAAAGTGTATCGGTCGAGAAAATCATTTCTCATTTACCAAACCAAGGAAAGAAAGCGTAAGAATGGGTTAATACAAACACATTAAATAAGCATAGTTTATCTACTAAGAAGTACCCAACAAGGGTTCAGTTCATTATAACAATCCCTGTCTTTGAGGTTTCAATAGATTTCTTTCGCATGAAAGGTGTAGTAGTTATTCTAAGATATTGCAACTTTATTACTAGATTTTGTACTCTTTGTGGAAATAATCACAACAACGTATTTAGTAAAGTCACCACCTTGCGCATGTACTTCATTCTCAGATAAAGATTTTCTACCAATAGAACACGACTTATGCTATATTTTTCATTGATTTCTATATTTTCATATGTATTACATAAAAGACTTTTAGACTTATATGTATTTATTCTTAGTTAGTGATGCGGAAACGATCCATTTGTCCTTGCGAGATGATTAACTATGAACCCTATAAACATATTCAAAGCACAACTCTATTTTATTGGACATACTAACTAATAAATAAGTAAGGAGTCCAACACATATGAAAATACTTACATACACCTGCAGTAAAGAATGAGAAACAACACCATTCATAATTAATTGAAAATCAAAAGCATATTCCCAGGTTTTCATTTAAAGGCTCATCAATCAAGAAATAACAACAAAAAGTCCACTTCCAAGCCTTAATTAAATAACTCCTAACCTCGAAAGCTTAAACATTCACATTCTTCTAAGGTATTTAGTAAACTAGAAAACTAGATAACACAATATTCTCTTTCTATTTCTATATGAAAATCCGCTTGTAATTGCTTGTCTCCATCAAGAGTAAACTCTTACCTTTTAGTAGTACCTTATTTTCTTTTTGCTTCTACTCTTTTTGGGATATAGTTCTAAGAAGAACTCGAGGGTACTTCCAATTATTCAGGAGTCTCTTTCCGAATAACGAAATCATTTAGAGCTGTAATGTAATCAATGAAGACAGTTAGTTCTCTTTATGTACTTGTTAGTTTTTCTTTGGGTTCTATCAAGTACTTCTTACAACATTCTAACAATAACTGTCTATAAATGCTTGTTAAGTAAAGTCAAAGTCTCTAATCTTACTTTAGTACTCGTGGTTACAATTCTAAATAGAAGCAAATAGGGGAGAATTTCTGACTAAAGAGGCCATATGTCGAGGCGAAGGATTCAATTTCCTAACGTATAAAAGAAAAATACAGGTGCTAATGAAAAACTAAAAACAGAGTACTAGGCTTATCTATTGGGGTTGTGGATGCTCTTAATTCTAACAAGTAAACGAGTCATTTGTACAACAAGTAAAGAAGAATTCAAACTCATAGGGCAATAAATAGAATAAATAGTAAGTATACGGAACCAATAATACAGCATCATCTCTCTGACTTTTTTTAACACAGAGCTCTAAACAGATCGCGTTGACAACAAAAGGAGAAGACTCCAAAGGACATTTCAAGACATCTCTAATATTATTCATAAAGAGATATGACCATACTTGGGAGTCATTGGACACTAGAAACTATGAAAATAGAAGTAAAGGGAAAATCTAGATAGATATGTATAACATAAAAAACTATGAAATGAATAGTTAAACATCTTAAAGGAATATAGTTTCAGCATGTGAGAGGAGTTGATAGAGGATGAAGAAGAATATCTATGGAAAGCCAATTTAGGCGCCTTACTAAGGAAATCTAGGTATAAAAAGGACTCATCATAACGTATTGCAATGCAAAGGATAAAACAAGATAAAGGAAAAAGGCATAGGTAACATAGACCCAGCAAAAATAAGGAGAGAAAAAGGAAGAAACCCAACATGTAATTATTCTCTTCTTTAATCGCGTGAAAAGCTAAGTACATCTAGAAATTGGAAAAAAACAAATTGTTTACTATTTCTAAACTAGAAAACTACATGTACGCATATCCAAGAATTTCCATAACTGAAAAAGAGCATTAGGTCTGTGGTAGAATTCAAAGCAAGACATAGCACAGCAGAAAACAGGACTTCTTACAAATAATCAAAACTAGAGGAGAAAGATTCCACTAAGAGAAAACCAGATTCCTTCTTACTTATTAGATTCTAGTTTCTGTTTTATTTAGAGTTATCGGGTTAGAAATTGACTACGATATTGCCTATATTTCGTACTTTTCTATTCTCATGCTGGAGAAAGGTATCCTTATTCTTATGTACGAGACAGCCTTTGATTCTTTGACTATTACTACTAATATGACTAAAAAGAAATACCTATCTACAAGCTTTACAAAGACAGAGTCCTATATTTTCATTTTCTGCTTGTGGAATATTGAAAATGGGTTACCCCAGTCTCTTTCAAACTTATTCTTCAATGTTCTAAAAAATAAGAACACGATATCTTTGGAAACAACTTAATCCTCGATTAGCTATTAATTAAATGAAATATAGACAAGAGTAAGGGGAATATTCTCGTACATAACAATATGGTTCTTAGTTTCTTATTTACACGAAAAGGAGTCCAGGAATATCATTTCTATTTCTCTTCTGTAAGATTATCTATATTAGAAAATTTCTTGTCTAAAATATCCAAGAAGTCCTTATTACCCCGACTGTGGTTTTTATACAATCTCATCCCTTGCTTCTCTTTTTATGTATCTAGTTCTTGTTTATTAGTTTAGTTCATCATATTTGAAAAACTTTATTTAGAAACTAGGTAAGAACTTATGCTTCTAATAGGAACTCTTAGAATTGATCTTTCAACCTCTAAAAAACGAATGGAATATAAGAGGAAAGGAAGAGAAATAGTTAGAAAAATAAGACAAGTATGGTTTTTCATAAATGAAATAAACAGGGAAAGAATAATTTCTAGCAAATATAGCAAGATTGTCATAAGATTGAAATAATATTAAAGAGAGAAAAAAAGGGGTATACTAGACTAGAATTGTAGAAAATGTCTTTACACTCCTTCCCTTACTTAGGCAGACTTTTTTTGGATTCTATAAGAAAATCACATAGTCATCAAGGCATCCTATACAATTTACAAAAGAATACGTTGTTAAGAAGTTCTCGGGATATATTATTGCCAAACCTCCATCATTAGAAGAAATTACTGTTGCTAGAGAGATCTGCCGTCAATTCTATTTTTGGTTATTTCATCTACATTGTGGGACTTCTCTATTCTATGAACGATAGGTAGGAAGGGCTATTGCTCTATTCTATAAAGAAATTTAAAGAAAGAAATAATCGAAATTCTGTCAAAAACCAAATTCATGAATATACCTGCTGCTTTGCCTGGAGGAGGTTAACCTTGAATTGTACTAAGAAATCTATATGAAAAAGATGCGTTAAAGGGCCTTTTTCTATGTTTGATGAATTTTATTTCAAATAAGGCTCTGACAAGACCTCTTGCTTACAGTTGTTAAAGAGCAAGGGAGTTATGAGTTGAGAGCTCCTCTTGCTATAGAGCTAATGAGCTAGGAGTTATGAGCTACGATACTATTAAAGGCTGTTCGAACCTCTTCCCTCGGGGACCGGACGACCTATTCCTTCTAACCACCTGAGCTTCTCAACCATATCAGCAAGGGAGCGCAGGATTTCCTGAACACGCTACCAGTAAAAGAGGTGTTGTTGGCTCTTCAAGACCTTTCACGTAATGCGTCTATTGATGGTTTCCTGTTTACCCGGGTAGTATTCAAGGAAGGGAGCCTCGATCTCGGCTGTCTAACCCGCTAGTGTACACGGGTTCGGCCTATCTGGCGGTGAACTCCTCAATCAAAGAAGGTCCCGCGTCGTACTGGCACGTATAACCAACCCGGTAGTTAATGAACTCACCGTGCGGGGTGGCTGTAGAGAAAACCAACCTTGTTGTAGTTCAAGGAAGTCAGCTCCTGGGCTTTCTTTTCTCTTTTCAGATTTCCTAAGAAAATAGTGAAAGAGCTACCGAGTTGGAGCTATGAGTTCGAGTTCCTGCTTTAACTGGCTCTATTTGTTAATAGACTGTAGACTGTAAGTAAGGAGCCTTGAAAGAGGAAGAGAGTTCGATAAAAGGGAGTTCCTGAGCTCCTGTTGCTATGAGTTGCTTGAGCTCATAAGTGATCACCAGAGAAGAGATTGGTTGGAGAAGTTGAAGTAATCCAAGAGCTGGTTTTGTCTTTGTAGAGCTTCATGGGTGATTCCTTATTGGAGGTCAACAACTTGAGTTTTTCGCCCTTTTGTTGAAGAGTTTTCATGGAGCTAAGCTAAGGAGTTAATCTTCCTTGTAGCTAGCGGCTGAAAGCCAAGATGAGCTACCACTTTCTAGGTTGTTGGAGGGAAGCGGTTGTAGGTCAGCTAGACAGACGATCTAACTCCTCGAAAGAAAGAGCTAAACCACAATGGGGGTTGAGGCTCGATGGTTTTGAGCAGCGCAAAGGGGAGTCTAAAGAAAAGAGCTATCCCGGAGTTGCTAGGAGGTTCTTGGAGGTGAAAGGTAAGAGCTAAGGGACCGGCCCACCTATTCGTCTAACCCAAAGAGTGAATCAAGGGGTTCGGAGGTCAGCTAAGGGCCACGGATTTGTGAAAGAGCTAATCACACTGGAGGGCGCTTAACCCCCGGCGGCCGTGTCACGTCTAACCAACAGAGCTAAGGTCCTGAGCGTCAGTCTGAGCCCGAGTCTTCAGTTGGAGCTATGAGTTCGAGTTCTTTCCTTCTTTAAGAAAAAGAGCTCTACCGAAGTCGCTTTCCTTGTCTTAACTCGTAGTTATGAGCTCCTTCCGCTATGAGTTCATGAACTCTTGCTCTTTGAGCTACTTCTTTGTCTTTGTTGGATTCTTCTTCTGTCAATAGTTTTCAAGTAAAGCTCTTTAGAAAGAGTTCCTATAGTTCTCTAAAGTCAAAAGGGAAGCTCTGAGTTTGAACTAAGAGTTCTTGTAGCCGACCATTCCAATCGAAAAGGAAGGCTAGCTATATGCTTCACACATGCAAGTTCTACTTTCGAATGCTTAGATCCTTCCTGATAATCCAAAGAGCTAGGGAAGAATAATGAAATATTAGAGTTAGGTCTTGAAGAGCCTATGGGCGGGGAGTTCGTGTAAGAGTCTTACCACGAAGGTATAAGTCTCTGTCCCAGTCCATTAGCCTAGGGTTCCGAGGAAGAAGGAGGTGCCTGATACGGATACCGATGACGAATGATGCGCCTCTTCTTGTTGATCTTCCGAATCCTGCTAATGATTCAAGGACTGATGGAACAAGTGAACCTGCCAATAGATATTACACTAGCATTCGGCCTTCTGTAAACAAAAGCACCAGAGCACTTACATCAGTGAGAGGAAAAGGTCAGATGACCCAACCGGGTGCTGTGAACGTGAATCCCTCTTTTTCCTAGGGTGAATCTCCCTTAGTTAATAAACTTAGTATAAGGAGGCTTTGGCTAGAGCCCAGCTCTTCGGCCAACTAGACTATTGGCTATCCCACTATCACTATTATGAATTATTAGGTTAGGCTGACTAAGAGAATGTGCCTAGCCAAGGAATACCAGATAACCCCTGCATGAACAAGAAGTCTACGAAAGAGCTCAAAGATAAGGCTTTAATAGTTGTGGCCAGAAACCACAGATTAAGAATCAAGAAAGAGGCCAAGAACATAAATACATAAAGGCCAGGCAATCAACCTAGAATTCCTCCACCAATGTTGAATGAAGAGCAAGACTGAGCTAGCAGGAGCAGGCTTAGCAGATTAACCGAGAGAAAGTGCTCGCGAAGGGAAATGGGTTGATGCCCTTTTTCCCTTACTAAGAAAGGTAGACTCGAGCACCCCTAATAAAGTTTAGTAAAACTATACTATAGAAGGTAGCGATACGCTTTGAAGCGAACTAGACGTTGATAGATAAATGGAAATCGAATCGCATGATATCGAGTATATGGTAGCAGCATTTTAGAAAAAGCAGTTAGAGTGAGAAAGAAAGTGAGCATATAGAAAGAGAGGATGGAGCAAGTGATTCCCAGTTTCTTGTAAGCCAACGGAAAAATCTCTTTTTCGGGGAAGAAAGAGGCTCTCTAAGCCCGGCTTATCTTTCTACTGAGAAAGGCGATCGTTTTCGACGTAACGGATTTGTACCCCTTTCTATAACTTCCCCAGGTTGGGGTAACTACTCATTCCTGGTCAATCGGTAAATTCCCGCTTCGACAGCATCGCCAAAAGCATCGACAACGGTTTCAGCTTTCTTATCTGACTCACGAGGATCGTCCAAAAGGTCTTCAACCCTAAGCGAAATGGCTAGTGCTCCCAAGCCTTTGGGTCGGGAAGGGTTTAACAATCTGAGACAATCTCCGCCTACTTCTAGTGGTGCTGAATATACCAATGGGGCTTACCAATGACCAACTCTATACGCATGTACAGATCTTTTACAAAGCCAAAGGAAAAAGCAATTATCGATTCCCTATGATATAAATAGAAAGGGGTCTCTTATAGCTTCAATCGTAGTTTGGCCTCTATGTTGAAGCCTGTATCTTTGGAGTCAAAAACGATCGAAACTCGCCCTTTGACTTATCATCTTTCTTCAGACTTGAGCGCTTCGATAGATTGATCTCTCCTTCGGACCCTTCTTCGATAAAGCCTTATGCCTTCCACTGACCAACCCTCTCTTTATAGGTAGCTCCCTAGGTAAAAAAACGATCGGAAAGGTCAAGGCTCTGACAAGACCTTCAAATGGCTTGATTAGATTAGAGCTACGCGTTTTCGCACCCTCAGCCCTTGTTTGCTTTAGGAAGAAAGCCTTAGAAAGTAGAAATCTGCTCAGCTCCTTCGGACCCTGACCTCTCTGATTCGCTGAAAACCTTATGCTTAACACACCTTTCTCTTAAATATATAAAAGGCACTAGCTATTCTTCGCTACGTTCTTGCGATGGCACCCGAGAAAGAGAAACCTCTTACTGGAATGCTTCTTAGCAGACCAAACTCCGATCCTTCACTGCTTGATCCTGAACTGAACTGGCTGATCCGTCGCTGGCACCGGCCAAACTCCTTGTACCGGTAGAGCAAACTACTTGGAATGTGTTCTCCTTTACTAGTACTAGCGACCAAATGGCACCTCCAACCTTGGAAAGCCTCTACTACTACTAGTAAGCCGAGAAAAGAACTCTTCTTAAAACCTGGCCAAGCTATTCTTCTCTTCTCCTTCGGATCCTTGTTCTCGTCTTGCTACAACGTTCTGATCAAAGCATGACCCAGTGGTACGACTTTACCACATATATGAGATGGAATTTGTTCAATATCAACTGTTCGCTCCGAAGGGAAATCGATTTCCTAGATTTTCCATCTATATGAAATGCAATTTCTTCAATCCAAAGAGCTAGTGGACACGGGTTCGTAGGTTCGCCTATTTCGTTTAAGGCCCTGAGTCTTGATAATCGAGGAATTACGTAAGGCTCGGACTATCCACTAAAAGAACTAAAGCCAAAGAATCCACCCCAAATCCTACTATTGAGTCTACCACGCGAGAGCGCGAAAGGGTGCCACAAAGCCATCTATTGCAGCCTCTGAGAAAGGGTTCACGCCCGACCTACACACGCAAGCGAATCAATACTACTAACCAACGGGAGATCCCGGCTTTGATGAAATTCTAGCTAGCGGTGGTAGAGGCGAATCAATAACCGCAGTTGCTAGACTAGCACTTAAATTAGCTGTGACAGTATTTGTTGGTGCGAGTGAGCGTTCACGCTAGAAAATAGCGATCCAAGCACATCCCGTACGAAGTCACTGTCTGCTCCTTTCTCCTTCAGATCGCGGAGTATACCCGATAGATTGGTTTTGTCGGAGCATTCTCCGTGGACCCACTCCGGGTGTCCTCTTGAGATAATCGAATATTTTCCAGCGGAAGCGATGCGTATAACCTCATCTTCGATCGCAGTTTTGGCGGAAACAACCTCTATCTCCGTCTTTGGAGATAAAGGAGCATACATTATTCCCAGTCCGTTGTGAGCGTTTTCCCTATTTATTAGTATGAATAAGAAAATTGTTGGGTTGACCGACGAACTCGAACAGAGGAACAGCGACAGGAATCACGGCTGCAGGAAAAACTTCAGTGGCGCCACACGGGACAAGAAAGCTTTTATTGTAACTCGGCGGTTGTTTGGTCCTTGGACTGCTTACACTGTAAATAGAGGGCACCTCCCCAGAAGAAGGGACGGGCAAAGCCACTTTACTTCGCTCACCAGATAGAAGGGTTGGCTTTTGATAGAAGAAGGTAAGTAGTACAACTATAGAAATAGATATTATTTATTATATTTATGTGAGCAATTAGATAGAACAACTTCAATGATGTCCGAGGAACATGGCTACTACGACTAGAAGGAAGAAAACAGGCACTCCTAAGGCTTGGTGAGCTAGGTTTAGTAACTGGGGCGGACTTATCTTCTATACAATAGTAGCACCTGTCTCCCTCTTATACTATTCGATAATCTCCTCGAAGCAAGGAAGGGATGAGGTTAGGGCTTTAGCGGGGATAAGACAATACGATTATCTAATTTATTACAAAGAGATTCCCCAGTTCATCTTTTTTATGTAATATCGTTTTGTCTTCAGTAAGACTAACCTTTCCTTGAAAGACAAGACAGAGGTTTCGTTAGCATCATGCGACTGGTAGTACTTCAATAGCCTAAGTAAGCGGTAGGGCGCAGTCATTAGGGGATCTTTCCGGCGCTCAGCGGGCAAAAAGCACCCCATGCTGGTCGTCTTACCCGCCCTAGATTAGATGATTGGTAAATGAAAAAGAGGAACTTGGGTACACTTATTGTTTTTTTAAGCATTCGTAGCTCTACCTTCCTGGAGCTGTTTCAATATTTTCTGCTTATCTGTCACTTGCTCCTTCTGCCCATTCTTCCTTTATGATAATTTGTATATTGTATATATAGTAGTGATATAGTTTAGAATATAGGGGTAGAACGAAGCATAGTCTAAAGCTTGCCTTCGCTCACGTCTTCATCTGGTCTAATTTCGGGGTTAGGAGGGATAGTTGGACCCTTTTCCCAGAGCGTAAATAAGTCGGTTCTACATTTTGAGCGGAGAGGGTAGAAAGGGCTAGGAGTGCTAAACAAGAAAGAAGGAGTCTGAGATATTCCATACAGGCATTCAACCCACTACGCGGTAGTTCAGGCGAAGGTAATCAGTCTCAGGGGTTTAGCAAGGGTCTTTCATAATTCAGAAAATTCGAATTGAATCATTAGCTTCGGGTGAGGTCTTGAAGAGCCTATGAAATAAGACTCTTGCTGTTAGCTCTGGAAAATTATTCTTCCTTAACTTGACCGCTAAGGACTTACATTCTTTCTGCAAAAGCGATTAGACCAACGACCAAGGAAATGGATGCAGGCTTTGACACCCGTTCCTTCGCCCCTGCATATTGAAAAGGATCCGCTCTTTCCGGGAGAACTGGGACTGACCTAACTTCCTATATGACAGGAAGACCCTCTATGCCAGTCCTACTACCAGAGTACGAACCAGACAAGGAATATCCCCTCCTCCAGTACTCAAAAAAAGACAAGCCACTCTTGGAATTGAGTGAACTAGTTGAAAACTCCTTCGGACCCTTCCGGCGTAGGAAAAAAATCCCATTCGACGAAGGTCACTTAGTACTACTTACTTTGCAGCGCGTACTCTAAGAAAGACAAGGGCAGCTAAGCCTTTTCCCTATACCCTACTCGATACACAACGGAAGTTTCCTTGAGCAGATATGGGTCGTCCGGTCCGAACCAACCCGAGGCGATTCCACTCCCTTTTTACTATGCGGAGATCGGCCACTTCGGAATTGCGTGCGTGAAGCATATAGTTAGATCCGGCCGTAGGTCGTTAACATAGTGCCCCAATGGTGGTGATAGAAGAACCGATCCATCGCGACAAAGCAGTTGGAATCTTGGAACCTGTCTTTGGGCTTTTAGCCCCGGGAATGCTGTCCTCTACAACCATCTAACCAGAGTTGGCACTCTTCTGTCTCTCAGGTGCTGCTAACGCCACGCCCTATAACAAACAGTCTTTCCAAAGAGAGCTCTTTCTGCTGCTACGGTCGGTCTCTCATCCCATACTTTCTCAGTCTTTTCTTCTATATCAAGCTCAAGGAAAGGGCCATGCCATCAGTAAGAAAGTAGGCTGTTCTCGAATAAGCGCTCTTTCCAATAGGTATAGTGGTCAATCTCTTGTATTGATCACCATATAATACCATAATTTATTAAATAGATTCAGTGGACGACCACGTCCCAACCAGAGCTATAAAGTCTTCGGTTAGGACATCTCTTATGAAGAAGTAAAGGGTAAATCTGCTACGCCCATTACCCCATAATACCTTGAAACGACTCTCCCCTAAAAAAGGGGGTATATCTGAATCAAGTCTTGCTACGTAAGCTGTGGATTAAACAAGAACTCTTGAAAGCAAGGGTGAAAAGTAGTGTTGAAACAAGCTAGGAAGCTAGTCCAAGTCAAGCAAAGAGGGGAGCGGAAGCTGCAAATCGCAAGGAAAGCAGCCCGGTGGTCTTGGTGTGGTACGTATGCTATTCGAGAGAAAACTGACTTCATTCACTAGTGAGAAGGCTGCTTTTAGTTCTTCCTTTCTTAAGGAAAGGCAATTCCCGAGGAATATGACATGGCTATTGGGTTTTGATCTAAGAGCCTATTCATGTGCAACTGACTAGGGCCAAATATAAAGAAATGGGGCTATTTCTATTCCGAGTTGGCCATTTTCTTCTTGTCCGAAAGTCAGTGCCTCAGCTGAGTCAATAGCTGCCTAAGAGCCTGTGTCTAGCCAACCGGTGGAGACCCAAGCAGCAAGAACAAGAGGGCATTTTCGAACAAGAACAGTAGCGAGAAGTTGCCTAGCCTTGCTAACGGGTTTCAACCTTTATACCTCACTCAGGGCATAGGTCGAATCTTAAAAAGTTTTGAAAAGTGTTCAGAAATCGTCTGTGAACAAATCGGCTCTTGCAAGAGAAGACAGATCCATAGGCAGCAAAAGAAGACTTTCGCTAAACAAGACACAGCTTCACAAGAGAAAGAAAGTCAAGATTGTATCGTTTCTAGGACAGGAAGGAATAGAACAGAGGGTACCTCCAAAAAATCATTGTACGCACGAGTAGAAAGAAGTGGTCTTCCGGCCTCCTAGCTTCCTGCTTGCTTTTAGTTAAGATTAGGATTTCCATAGGTCTAAGACTTGTGGCGAAAGGTAGGTTTACGACGCCCCTAATGAGTTGGGCGCTGTTCACCGAGGCTCTTGTCCTTTATTCCATATTCCGTGGGACTTCCCTTCCATGCCGGTCTGCCACTTCAGTCCTATGATAGCTCCACCTCCGGATCGAAGAAATAGAATGATATTTATCTTTGGTTTAGCGAAAGCCCAATTGTCCCTATAGCGCGGTTGATACATTTACGTAAACCCCGCCATTTCTCACATTAAAGAAGAAGAAATCGGATTACCGACACTGCGCATACATCTCTGCGCTGCGGAAACTATGAAAGATTGACTTTCATCAGCAACATATGAAAGAACCCAAACTACTGCTTCAACAACTACGCGATATCCATCGTGTGGTGAGGGTTGGAACATGAAATCAGTGGATAGGGAGTTCATCCATCCTATCTTATTCTCTTCTGCTCTATGTTGGCGTCTTCTGGTCCTCGTCCTTTTCGGTACCAACATATGTGGACTCGCCATGCGGATTTTCTTGTAGCCCATGTATCCGTCCATGAAGGACTGAATACCCCGTAGTGGCGTCCATCAGTCACTCCGTAATCGGAAGAGTGGGACAAGACGCTCAGATGCGCTTTATCCGCCTCTTTGAGGTAATCCCTAGTCTTAGTTATAGCAGTAGGAATGTGATCTTTGCCTTATCCGGATCTATCTACACTGTCTCAGCTCGTGCAAAGCGGTAACTAGGAAGGGTACGGAGTTGATCCTCGCATCAAACTCTAAGCGCTAGTTGAACCTTTTTCGGTCTCTTCTCTGGTATATAAATATCTATACCAGAGATTGCTTTTAGCTCTATCTTTTCAGAGACAGGAGAATTCCTTCTGTACTTACAAGAATGCTACTTAGGGAGAAGAATCTCTTGACTCCGGAGTACCTTCATCTATTCTTTCTGTGTCCCACATCTGCCTATGTTCAAGCATCCTCACCACATCTAGATTTGACTATACTAACTACTAAGGTAAACACAAGCTCATTTTAAAAGAGGTTCTATTCATATCCTTATCCTACTTTCTCCTACACAACACAACAAGATAGATTACAATCGAAGTACCACCCGTTAGGCGTGCAGTAATTAACAAAGGATGCTACTAAATGGTACATATTACAAGATAGTTAATTCATATACAGAAAGTTCTATATTCTATTGGTGCAGCAAGAGTGTATACTAAAGAATACGTTAGGGGAAAAGCATACATATCAAATACTAAAAATCAAAGAGAAATGGGAACACCTTGCAAGGCATACGCAAGATTCCATTTCAATAAAATATAGACAAGAATATTTCCTAAGGTTATTGTGAAGATAGAAATAAGTGTAAATGACTAAGCAACCAAGTATTCGTATACACAGGTCTAAAACGAATTCTATGTTTTATTATGTAGTTATGTAGATGTTATAGTCCTTTATTATTATTAGAAAAATATTAGTCCTTGTGAATGGGGGTAGCATCGGTGAAGGCAAACAACTCCAACGCAGCCTATGACAGTTTTCGTTGCACCAATGTGTATCTAGCATAAATATTTCCTAAGAAATGGTTAAATGAGATCTATACTCCCAATACCCAGAGACACAGCTATACGAATAATTATGAATTCTGATTTCTATGATATTGATAGAAATATATGCCTTTCTATAAGGTATAAGGTTTGAAACACGTAAGAGTTAAAGAATACAGCAAGCAAAGAATACCATTTAGTAGAAATATTTTCATAGTTTCATAGATATACGTATCTGATTCATTATACTTCACTTAGTTTTTGGAAAGATGCTCAAGGATTACGTGTACTAACTAAAAATGAAGAAGAGTACTTTATTCTCTATTCGGGCGAAAATTCTAGGTAAAAACAACAAAGTAGCCTCGTTGCGTCAAACTAGAAAATTCTCATTTATACTTGCCATTGCACAAAGATATTTAGAATCTTTTATCCACGCTAACTACTCCACTTTGACTTTCATTGCTTTGCTTGCTGCTTGTGACTAATCAATTTGACTTAACAGAGTTATCTCTTTCTATTCTATTTTTCTTTTTCGTTGATCACTAAATCTTTATTTACATTTGCGTGTTACACCAACGTAAGAAGACAAAATAATACGTTATTCATAATTCACAGAAGGTTATTCCATAGGTAGTCAAAAGTGACTTTTAGTTTGATCTATCTACTAAGAGTTGAGAAGTTCAAAGGATAGGATAATAGGTGTTCACTGTTAAAGACCATACTTCTAGTAACCAAAGCAAGAAGTCAAAAAGAGAAAGGTAGACGAGTCTCAAAGAAATAAAAGAGAAAGAGTCTCTTTCCGGGAAAATCTCAGGGATAAGATCTTAGAAACATTATTTTGACAACCAAGCAAAGAATATGTTGTATTCGTTTCTACGTCTTTTCTATGTCTTGTGGTAAGGATTAACGTGTGCTCAACGATACTAAGATAGATAAGATTAGCCTTATTGTATGTACCGCAAGAGAGTACAGTGCCCTTTTTTAGTATTGTGAAAAATTTGACAGAAACCGGAAATCGACTCAATAAGAAAATAGACCTAACGTTCTTTCTCCAAAGCACATGCCAAAAAGATCAAAACGTAAAACAAATACCAACCTCAGATGAAATTCTTACTTAAGTAGTACGGTACGGTAAAGCCTAGTCCTAATTAGAAGAGGTTATCTTAGAGATAACCATTGATTATACAGTCAAAATGAGTAAATGATCCCGACGAAATAGCTACATACATCATTACTACAAAGACACAGGATAAATATTGTTATTGTTGTGTATCCTTTTTTTCTACGTTTACAATGCTATTGTCTCTGTATTCTAAAAACTACTTACCTATAAAAAAAGATTTCCTTACTGACTTACTGAACTGCATCTATTTTGAAACTTGCATGCAAATTGACTCTTGACTCACAGCTCCTATTAGATTAGTTCCGTTACTGGAAATCACTTCTAGATATATTGTTTGTTGGCATTGAGTTCAAAGCAAAGGATTCGACCTGTATAAGCCAAACAACTTCTTATTAGTCCACTATTTACTTGGAGTTCAAAGATCGATTCGAACTACCCTTAGTTGTGAAAATTCTAGTCTTAATTAGATCTTAATTCTAGAAATTCATTATACAAGCAAAAATGAAGTAATATGGATCTATCCATATTACTATCCCAAAACAAGGTAAAACTCCATTTTCTAACTCGAGACAAACAAAAACGGCTCATTGCTGGTTATACCACTAAAAAGAAATCCAGATGAGCCAGGCCAAATAAACTATGGTTCTTATGAACGAGATTTGTTGATTATGAAGACAGACTAGAACTAGTAGTACTAATAAATATTACAGAGGAATCAAACAATTATTCGAAGAAAAGAATTGAAACCTTGGACTAGAAATTTGTTAAAAGGAGAAGGAAAAATGGAAGTACAAAACAACCGCTACCCTCGACCATAGTTTCCTAAATAATTTGCCTAGGATTGACTCCTCCCAAGATCCAAAAATAGAATTGGAAAGTACATGTCTTGGTATTAACGTCTTTGTAAACGACATGATTTTCTTATTTTTTTCTAAAAGTGGACATCTTGGCTGTTACCTTTCTGTTATCCGGGATTACCCCTGTACCTAAAAGGTGAGTCGTCGGGTCTGTTGTCTTCATGGAATAGAATATGTAAAAGTCACCCAGAAAGTAGAAGTCTAATCTTGGTTCTTCTATATAATCCGACTCTTTTTTAGTTCGATGTAAGTCATCAAAGGGAAAAGGTTGAAATGCGTAGATTGCAACTCTGCCAACCATTAATGAAAACATTGCCCTAAGACTCACCAACCAACAATTAGTGAGATTCTCGTACATGTCGTGTTAGTTCTAAATGTCTAAAAGAAAAGATAGATCTATGAAAAAGTTATTCTTGTTGTAGTATTGATTGAAAAGAACTAGGTAGAAAAAGACAAATAAAGACATACATAAGGGAAATAACTAGAACGCATTGACATTGCATTGACACCTATATTGTAATATGATCTTAAAAGAGACAAGTAACAGTAAGAGGCACTAATTGAAGACAATGGAATAAAGCACCCAGTCCAAAGAGAAAAGGCTCTAATTAGATAATAAAGACTAAAGGGATTAAGATGCTCTAGTTTTTTCCAATTCTATTTCTATGGCATGTATTCATTAGAGAAGTTCTAATGGATCTGTTGATCTTTGTTTCGTTGATTGCGCAGTAATAATAGTCAAATTCCATAATAGAGTTTCATGTGTAGGTTGTGATGAGAAATTTAGGGAAGATGAGAATAGATCAGTGCTAGAATCAATTCGACATTTCATTTAGAAAAACAGCATCGATGAGTTATTTAGTTGGATTTAGAAACCCATAATTCGGAATACATAATACACCTAGGTGCAATTCTTCACTCCTGTTAATTGTTTGGAGTCAGTATGAATCGAAATAGAAAGTATACTTCCCTGGATTTCCTAAATAAAGAAAAGAACCTTGACTCTTTTTGTCTTAAGAGGTTTTATTTATTCTTTATCTAATCTTAGCTCAAATAAAGAACATATTATTTCATAAGCATAAATATAGGACGTATAATTTATTTGCCTCCCTGGAAGGAAAGAACTCTCAACTCTCTTTTCTTTTTTAGATTATTATGCTCTTTAAACTTGGAATCCTTATATGAATTGAAAATAGTTAGTTGTACTGAGCAAAAACTCTTTACAACCATAGTTTATTACTACATAGGCACAAAAAAAAAGTTCATCCAATCTTTATTTATAGTATATAACCGCCCTATTACACTTTTGTTTGACTAAGATAGTTTTTTTTTTTTTTGATCTCATTATACTGTTTGTTCTTGGCCTTAATTTGTCTTACTCTTTGGTCTTTTATCCTGGATTTCTCCTAAGAAAATCCATTTATGCTCATATGCTCATCCGTCTTGTTTTTCTCCACCATCGAGTTAAAGCTCTGAATTAGTTACTTCTTACTTCTCTTTTTTGTGGATTAGTAGTTTTCGTTTCGGGTCTACGCCATGTGCCTCTTCCTGGCCCTTCTTCTTCATTTGCTTTAGGTCTATTGTAGAGATCCACGTGCAGGACTCAGTTGTCCTAATCCAAGCTCTATGCTAATGTAGAGTATATATATATCTATTTATTTAGGCTGGTTAGAGTTGTTTACCTAGATCCAGAGGTAAGAGGTAATTAAGTTAAGTATTAAGTATAATAATAAAGATCTATATAGATATATATATAGAAAGATAAAGATATAGAAGGAGATTAACTAAGAATAAGATTTCAGAATAAAAGTAAGTCTATATACTTACTATCTAACCTTAGATTTCTTATTTCTAACAGAACGTCTAGAGGCGGGTGTAGTCGTGGTGGTAGTCATCATAGTTGTTAGATACCTTTCGTTCGAGACTTCTCTAAGAAATCGATTTTTTTGGAAAGTCTAAGTAATCTGTGAAATAGAGTGTATACCTTCTTTTTTCTACTATTCCAGCATTCATTCTTTTTTATACATAGATCTGAGAATTGATTCTATCGAAACAAAATGTAAGTCAAAAGGATTGAATAGAAGCTTGCATGTGGCATTTCTCACAGTAGTGGGCAGGGTTTACTATCTATTTTTATCTATTAAAGCAGAACTTGTTCCCCAACTATTCTATCTTTTTTTCTTGGCTGTAGATGATCTTTCTTCTACACAACGATGAAATATAGAAGTCCCTAACGCGGTGATAGAGAAATAAAAGGAAAACAAGCAATGCACCTCTCAATATTTTCACTTCAAACGACAAAGTAGAATATCAATCTCAAAGCATGGATCGGCGTCTCAGGGCTCTTTCTATGCGAAATACACCAATTAACAACCAAGTAAGATAAGAGATTCATTAGAACATAACACAGGCAATAGCAAATAGAGATTAATAAGAAGAAAAGAATGCGCGATACTTCCTATTATTCATACATATGATGAATGATGTGCAGGGCCTCAAAGAACTTTTTTTTCTGAAATTGGCTTCTATTTTGAGAACATGTAGTAATTAATTAAGAGTAAGAATAATGATTTCCTTATTTCTTTCTTAGAAGCATTTCTTGCTACGATTAGACTCAAGATTGCCTTCCCTAACAATAACAATGAAATATCCATTGGCTAGGATTTTCTACAATATACTTTTAGCAATATTTAGAACTCTATATTTAGCAATAACTTCCAACGGGTACGAATTTATACGTGTACTCCCTCAGTCCAAATTTTCATATATATATTAGTCGGTGGGTGAACTATCTTCCATTTTCTTTACTACATAACTACATACAATAATCGTACTTAGAAAGAGTCTATTTCCTATACCTTGGTCTCCTACCTTGAAGAATTTGCTCCTTCTCTTTTCTAGTCATACTGGATTTCATTAATATGGCTATTTTGGATTTCTCTTTCTATGTCCTCTCATTTTTTTTCTATTGTTTGGAGTCTTCCTTCGGTGTCCCGCGTAAATAATGTATTGAACGAATGTCTTGGAGTCATGAAAAATAGAGAAAGAAAAAACCACTTCTTAAGTAAAGTTAGGGCTAGGCATTCTCAAAGAAGGCAGAAAGATAGCCAAGATAGATGGAAAAAGGAATTCAAAAAGAGATCATCTACTTTCAGAAAGAAAAATGAGTGAGTAATCTAAGCGCGAAGTGAATGGGTTTTTTGAACAGTGTAGGCAAATCGAAAAGTTAGTTGTTTTCCTGCGGCAAGCTTCGTAAACAAATACAAGGAAGGGTGATCTAGGAATACTTGTACTGGCCCGAAGAGTGGCAACCCTCTTTTATTCATGATATAACCCAGACCAAATACCCAGGATACTTTTTTAGAAAACAGAAAACATCGATGAAAGCTTTCTAGACCACCCAAGGAAGAACTCTTAAATCTATCCCAAAAAAGGAAGAAGTCTAATAGCAGAGAACCCGGGTCAACTTATCTCGTATATAGAATCTCAAATCTGAGACAGGTAACACTGCTATACTTTAAATCTAAGAAATAGAATATTAGTTCTTAGCCATTTTTATTGTTTTGGGACTCGTTGATCTTTCTGCTCTGACAAGTAAGAAAGGCGTCCAGTAATTAATAAGGCAGGATTCACTTTTGTAATCTTTCGACGATTGGGGATGGACTTTTCTACTCAAATGAACTTCTTAAGAACGACAAAGGTCTCGCTTGGAAAATGGCTAGATAATTAATCAATTAATCAATTATAGCTTCGGTCTTGTTGTATTTGGATCATACTTGGATGGAATTAAAGAATACGGATTACTAGCTTTTCCTTTTCAGTTGCTTTTGTTATGATGGCAGGATACTTGTACTTCTTGTGTTTGCCCGATCCCACTACACTTAGGAATATATCTGGGTAGTGTAACTCTTTTCATAGAGCTTAGTAGATGTTTCACTTTGCTTGTCTTTTTTTCGAGATTGAATTGTGGATTCTTCAGAATAGAGAAACTGTAGACTTTTGATAGATAATTGATATCCTTTTTTACGATTTTTTGTAATGAGGTCTTTTTGGCCTTGTTCCCTAATCCACATTGTAAATGTCTCTGATCTTATTATTAAGATAATACGGTGGTAAGAATTTATTTAGCTGGAGAAGTCGAGCTCTAAATACCAAAAAAAGGTACAAGAGAAAGGATATCACACAAAAATGAAGGCAGCAGGGATATGACAGGCCTGTAGTACAACAAAAATCTCAAAATAGAAAAAAGGTTAAGAAAGCCTGGTTTCAGCAAGAGTGATTTTCGATTATTTCCATCCATTACTGTACACAGGATATTTTACTTCAAAAATAGCTATTATGCCTTGGTCGATAGTTTACCTAATCACAACAACATTCATTGGGGTAGGGCTTTTTCTCAGACTTTTTTGTTTGAGGATGAACTATCTGTTTAAGACTTTAGATAGATTTAGATAGAGTTTTCTATTTCATCTGATTTCATAGAGTTTTCTATGCAAAGATGCAAGACTCTTGCTAGTCAAAATTTCCAATAGTGAAAGTGAAACGAAGACAGGCTTTTTTTTTTTTTTGTACTTCTTTTTCTTTCCTGAATCGTTGACTTCATGTCCGGTTGAGATACCAATACTTTCTGAAAATGAAGTTTCATTCAAAGCAAGGCCAAACACATAGTTTAAGGCAGACAGCTAGGAAGGTCTATTTCATTAGATAGAAGTTCTAAAATTAGATAGGTACAGTACAATATGTACAATGTGGTCTTTGGTTCTTTCAGCGAATGAAGACAAAGAAGGTTTTGTTACGAGACTTCTTTATGTAAGATTTCTTTTTTCCTGTGACCTTTTTGAATTTTCTGAGTCTCTCTTATTTTCCAGTATACTAGAATTATGAAAATGAAATAGATTAGTTAAGTTTTGACTCTGTCTCAACCGCCTTTGTCACTTCTTCTATTTTCATTTTTCCAATTCTTTGCTATTTGTCGATATCAAATCACCTTCTAAACCTCCATACATAGTTGTTGGGTGGAGAAGAAAAGGATTTGGTATTACAAAGTGAAATTTCGTCCAGTAAGAGTTAGTAAACAGGAAAAGATGTATAGCGTACATGGAGTCCAACAAAAGTGTACTAAAAACGAACTACAAATAAGAAAAAAGAATAGTTGAAAAGAAAGAGCAAAACGTTAGTTATAGTTATCTAAAATGAAGCACATTTTCTTTTATGTCGTGTAGATATTGTAATAATAGATAAGGACAAGTCTGATTAACCTATGATGACTGGCACAACTAGAACGTAGGGCTATCGAAAAAAATCAATTCTTTCCTATTGTTTGCTTCCGAGAGCTAGTGGCCTTCTTAATAATGGTGGATTTCTTAGTTGTGTTGTTTTTCTCAGTATATCCTTTATAGCACGTTATTTGATGAATAGCTTTCCTTATCATTCTTCCTCTTCACTACATAGTTTCTTTTTATAGAATCTATCGAAAATCCTCTTCTCGTTCTCTCTGCCCCAACGGATTTCCGGAAATTGGCTTATGATTGTGATTTCCTCTCTATTTCACCTTTCTTAGAATATCTTAGAATAGAGTTGTCTAAGAAGTTCTAACTTCGCCTTTCTAGTTTATAGATAGGGTGAGTTCTGTACAGTAGTCTTAAGTATGTAAGTAAGAAACCTACCTCTCGAAAGACTCATGAAATTGTATCAAGTCAAACAAGCGAGAGGCATACAAATCCTAAAAAAAGAGATCTATTACGTATGCTAGAATTCTATCCGTATGACACAAAGAGAAAGAAAAACAAACAATGAAATACTCGACCATATTTTTTTCATTTATTCTGTGGATTAGTTCTTATTTTTATGTGAGCATTTCCTTTATTTTCACACTTTTTTGGGTTGGAGGGAGTAGATACAGCGGGAAAGTACTTAGATTTCTGGCAAAGTCAAAAAAAGAGAAGGATAAAGTGACTTAGAAAAGAAAAAGAGTCTACATTTTGGTAAGATCATAAAAGATAAAGACGCAGTGAATTCTCATCATATTCATATATCATATAATAGTGACTAAACTTATTCTATCATTAGATTCATTAATGAATAGGATTACTTCCTTTTTCATTCCTATTCGATATTTTTCGTAGTAAAGTTTCTATGACGATTAGGACATGTACTATTCTTTGTGATATCTCAACGCTAAATTCTTAAAAATTCTATAGAATATTTTCTATAATACTTTGTGTACTAGCATGTACCTAGTATTAATGTATTAATAATAAAGGGTGTTCAAAATCGACTTCTTATTTTTATTAATAATGCCGTTCTATTATTCAATCATTCCTTTAGAAGAGAAACTAACTAATTGCAGCTAATCACCACGGCAAAACGATTAAGAAAAACTTTCCTTCTCTGAAATATTTGGAGATTTTCTAGTTCTGTTCTGTAACATAGGTGTAGTCTGAGTTCTCTTACATCTTATAGCAGAATTTCTCTTTTAGTATTATTATTTTATAGAAAATCATTCTATAGAGTCAAAAGCTGCAAACGAATAGAATAACACCTGTTTTACCTGTTTTGCAATTCTTAGTAGGGATTAATTATTTGATTTCCTGTCTTTGTAATTAACAACTATCTTCCCACACTTCCTTGACTTTTGAAAGTCTTTTTGAAAGTCTTACATTTCTCTCTATTTTGGTCTTTTTCTCTTTATCGCGGTTTCCACATTTTGTTAAGTTTTTCCGAACCTAAATCCTTTTCATTTTTCTATTATCAATTAACTACTTTCTAATAAGAATAAGTAAGACAATCCAGAGATCCAAGAAAGATCAATGAGATTCTAGGTAAAATCATACGTAGAATCCTAATACAAATAGAAATGAAAAATTAGACTAGTATATAGTTTTTAAGAAAAAAACTAAAGAACAAGGAAGACCATATCGAATATTCACAACATAATACATACACGCAATTCGGAAAGTCGTAAAAATGACGCGTACCTAGTAAGAAATAGAAGGTTGTTTATTTTGATTTTTGTAGTAACACGCGGTTGTACTCATATGAGAAATTCTATTTCTTTACGGAAATGTATCGCTAACAGCAGAGAACGGAGGTCGACCAAGTAGTTTATTAGTGCTTAGATGCCAGCCAATAAAAATTTTCATAAAAACTAGAATTAATTATCAATCAAATCATTACGAGAGCATTGACTTTAAGGCGGGTCAGATCTATCTACAATCCTTTCTGTAGAAATTCGAATCGAGTTTCCTATTGTTTGTAAGCATCCTTATATAGATTGGTATAGCTTGGAATGGGTACACTCATCAAATTTTTTCACTAAAATAAAGTATTTGTATGTTTTCCAGAAGAAAGAAATCTTCCAAAATAAAATGGCTAGAATAATTCTCTGAAAAAGTTCTGAAATTGCAAATGGCTGCTTCTGTATTTCCAAAAAGTGAGAATTTAGGCTTGGTTGCTATTGATAGATACAAGTCAGAAGGTAAAGAAGTTCCTCTGGATTTTCTTTTCATTACGACTTCTTTTTTTTTAGAATACATAACCTTCGAAATAGAAATAAAGAAGGCCTAGTATTCCGTGTTTTAGATTTCCGCCTTTAGCATCATATCATTAAAAAACCTATAGATGAGTTATCTATTCCGTTTTATACCGTACCTTCCACATTACTATTTATTAGCTTTGAAAGAAATAATACACATCGTCGCCTTGGCCCGTCTTGTTCTACCCTTTCTAAAATAACGTGCACATAGTATAAATAGTTGAATAAAAGTAGATTAGTATTACACTAGAAGTAGAAGTTGAGAATTTCATTGAGAAGCCAAGTTGTTAAAAAGACATTGCATAGTTAAGAGAATATGGGTTAACAATGATCTCTATGTTTGGGAATACGCGCCTCTATAATATAGATCTTAGATATTGACTTTTGTCTCTTTTGGGAAAAACTCATCACCCAGGCACGAAAAGAAAGTTTTCGGGAATTGATCCTACTATACCAAATTCTAGGTTTTTAGAAAAAGAAAGTGTAAAAGTTTCTTATTTCTCGTTCTAAATATACATCTATGCTTCCGTTGTCCAAATATTTCTACCACAACTTTGAATTCTACCCCTTTCTCCTGTTTGGGAGGTTTGGAAATTGTACCTAGAAATTGTACCTAAAGGAAGTACAAGACAAGATGAGACAAGATCTAAAAACTGGTGTACTTTTCAATACGTTTCCAAAAATCTTTCTAGAATGTGTAATAAGCAATTGGATTAGATTATTTCCCTTGAACGTTCTTAGAAATGTCAATTATGGATCTCTTTCATTTCCAAAAATATACCAACAATTCCTTTTTATAGACTCATATATTTCAAGTTATCCTAGGGTGTTCCTTGTAGTAGAAATAGAATCCATACTAGGTGGTGCATATACAATTTCTAAAAGAGAAAAGACTCGAGTCATAGAAGAAACCCTGCCATTTCTTGGATAGAATAAAGATAGAATAAAAGACTAGAGTCTAATCCGTAGAATCTAAAAAATGAATAACTTAAGCTACTAAGAACAAATTATAGGCATAGGATTCGTGCAGCTTCTAGTATATATTGGATGACAACAAGGACAAGAAAGATTGGAGTACCAGTACCTTTTTGTAGACTTACTATCAATAGATCAATAGTTGTTATCCTTAGGATTCCTTATATGTAATGTACAGGTAATTGTTTAGACACGTTGTAACATTTCTAGAGTTGTTTTAGTTGCTGGTGTGTCATAGAATGGGGTGTGGGTTTGCATAGCTTTCTCATATTTCTTTTTTAGACTTCGTTCTTCGTTTAAGTTACCAAAAAATCTTTATTAGTATTAGTTGCTATTTCTTTATACACTTAACTTAGCTATAGAAGGATATCAAAGAAGATAATGTACACCATAATCCGTTAGAATTTCTCATTTTTGTGACAATCCGAATATGATTCATCCATAAGAAAATGCTATGTGCTTTGTCTCTTTCCGGTAGGAGTTTCTAATTGGTACATACCCAAAGAAATATAGAAGGTGATACTTTTTAGTCATATTTAGTAATAGAAATTCTTCCGTAGATAGATAAAGAGAGATTTCTTTCTAGAGTATTTAGAATTGGGTATAGCAAAGCAGCTGCGCAGCACTAATCAAACTCACTAATCAAATAGAAAAAATGGGTGAGACTTATGTTAGAACAAGCGCATAGAAGAGATAAGGAAGTTCTAATTTAGACACATATGTGAATGCAACTTTTCGTTCGTATTTTTTGTCAATCCTTCTTAGAATTTCTTCTTCTTCTATTGCGAATATGTGCTTTCTCCCCGACTTCTTTCTTACAACCTCTTATAGATCTGTATTAAGATCTGTATTATCTACTTGACTTTTTTATGTATAGCACATTATGGTGTAGGATTGTTTAGGTACACCTCCTTTTTTCACAAAGTGTATATATAGTATGCAATAAATTCAAAAAAGGAAAGGTTGTCAGTGGTAAGTAATCTTCATTGTATAGGATTTATTCATTCTATAAGTAAGAGGGTCTTGTCTTTGATATTTATGGATAATAGTAGTGATTTTTTCTTCTTTACTAGATTGACTAGATCCTAGCATGCTATTGGTTAGATATTATATGCCAGAAAAAATCTATATTCTATGAAAGAAATATTCTACGAAAGTGAGAGATAAAAGAGTGTATGTATTTCTTACCGATTACTTTATTATAGGCGTGTCTTTGTATAGTTGTAGTACTTGATCTGCTTTTAGCTTATCTTATATATACTATACGACGGCCTTCAACATGCTCGTATCTCTTTGATTTTATCTGAATTATAGTGCCATCCAGTTCATCACTTTCTAGTAGACGATTTTCCAATTCATGTTCGGTATCATCAATATACATCTGAAGATAGCGAGGCCTTCTTCCAAAAATCGGCAATAGTGATCCTATCTTATGAATTACGGATCCATGAGCTCTGTATGTGTACACACCTTGACCCCTATTAATGTCTTCGTCCAGATCAACCCCAATAGAGGTAAATGAGAAGACATAATTAGAAGCACGTATGTTTTTTCTAAATGTCTTACCTTGGACAGAGTCATCACGAAATAGATTTAGCAACTCCGTAGGCACAGGAATAGAAGGTAGAATTACTTTACCTTGTTTGCAACAAAAGTTTTCACTTTCTCCTTTAAACAATAATGCTTGACAATGGGAACAATTGGTAGGGGGTGGTAGTTTGAACTCAACAACCATTATGCTTTCAATAAAATCAACTGCAATGTTGTGGTAATTCATGCATCGTGTAGAGTGTTGATACTGACCAATATCAAAGGTTGCATTGACACTGCGAATTGCTGCATCATCTTTATTATGTAATTGATCATTTGTGAGATGACCTGTATGAGAAAAGATTGTACGTTATGAGCAATCGAATTGACTTTCATTTTGATACCAAGGTATTGGCCTTAAATGATGGTGTAATTATCTCGCCCATCAGTAATATGAGCATGTGAGGTTGAGCCCTGTTCTATAGTAGTAGGCCTACCATTAGAGATGAAAGGGTTGTACGATAATGATATGAATCGACACCTCCCCACAGACAAACCTGCATATATATAATAATCCAGGATATATTAACTCCATGTGTTTAGAAAAAGCAATATGATCTTTGTTTATCTCCTGAAAATGTAGTCTATTAGGAACCTACGTCTGTAAACGTATAAATGTAGAATGAAATGTCAGTTACCTTCATTAATCTGCATATCATTCACACCTGCTGATGAGAAAAGATGAGATTTGAGTAAGTAGAGCTTGGTCATAAAAGTGTATATAATATCAGAGGTGAGTGATTTGAGAAAATCAATGGTACCTGCTTGGACTTCTACGTCTTGGAGGTTATTCAAACCGAAAGGTTGTTGCATTGGAGCATGCGAATGAAATTGATTGGCTGCAATGTGCAAGTTTGAATCTGAAGTCTTTTTTTTCGGTGTAGTTTGTTGGATAGTGTGAGGTTAAAGGCAAAAAAAGAATGGTCAAAAATTATTCAAACCATTTCATGTTTGTATGAATGCAACGTGCAACTAAGAAAGTGTTATATTAATTAACCTTGTTGAACGTGGACTTCATGGAGATTATCAGGAACTAAAGGATCCGGCATAGGGAATGATGGAACTGATCGATGTGCAGCAACAACTGATGAATCTGTAAGTTTTACAAAAAATGAAACAAAGACTGAAATACAATATTAACTGGATATATGTAATAATGAAGTTATGATCAAACAAATGAAAATTTCAGATAGACAACGCAGTATTAACATGACATCACAAATTGCAAACAAAAATTTCCATTTCAAATCAATTCTATAGAAAAGTGTATAGAGCATCTCATAATATAAATTCCCAATCAGTTTTCTTCACTTGCACGTGTTACCATACCTGTTCGGGTACGATAGCTCTGACGTCTTCGAGTACGTTGTGGTTCTCTTTCTTCCGTAGTCATTTGCTCTCTTCTTTGCCTTTGACGTAGTCGGGCTGCTGATCTTACTCTTTCTACTTCAGAAAGTAAATCATCAGTATTGTCTGATGACCCTTGCATAACTAAACAATTTGAAAGCTATCATGATACAAAGATATTGGTCAGGTTTCCTAAGTAATTAGCCAAAGACAACTGGAGCTGACAAATTAATACACAACACTTTCAACTGAGGCCAGGTCCCAATATTTTAGTGTACAGTTTCACTGATATACCACATATCGATTAATGTTGTTTATATACTCAATCTCAAAATGACACGGTTGTGAATCATAATGATTTAATGTGTTGTATCAAACTTTTCATAAGTCATTTATATGTCACATTGTACTACACACAAAACATCATGGCGCATCATAACCGGGATCAATAATGATTAACTTCTAACCAAAATGAAGCTTTTAACATCTTGGTCATATTCTAATGTGGTTCTCCTTTCTTTCTGGCATAGCTAACAGGTAAGTACTTCAAAGAGACAACACACCATGACCAAATCAAAGTAATCATACCAATAAAAATGAGTAACTGGACATAATGAATCCAATAATCAAGCTTAGGAAAGCTATATCATACATGAAATATTCACTTGCAAATTTCTATCTCAGGCAGCCAAAAGAAAACACCACTCCTTTAATAGAATTATGAATAACTGTTCTTGGTAAAATCTTAATCTAGAATAATGCAATATGTGTTTTTAATGTCTTCATGTTATTCACCTTCAGAATCTAATAACATGAGACAAAACAATATAGGAAGAGATTACAAAAGAATAAATAAAGAATGCTAAATTAGAACTCTATACTCTTAAGGTACATACGTACATCAAGAGGGGGAAATAATACTCAATCAAAGTACGACTATACTTTATGAATTAAGAATGATGGGACAACAAAATGGAAATGAAACTCCTAACAGGTATTTTATCAAACACCTGGGATGCACATAGAATCATATTTCTCAATGAACTGTAAGTGACATTTCAGCAACTCATGAAAACCATCAAACGTACCGGAATGAATCAAGCGAAGGTATAATATGACCAAAAATCGGCTAGTTGCTTCTCTGTCGTGCCGATTATCAGTTCCTGCAAGCAGTTTCTGAAGTATAGCGTGAGTTTTCACTTTTGAGGTTTCTAATTTCTTTTTCATTTTATTTAATGGGTCAAAATCAATTAATTGGTTCAAATAAATTGGGGTAACAACTGCTTCACACCAGTTTACTTTTAGAATAGTAGAGAAGATTATACATTTAACTACACAAGCAACTTTGACACGCGGTTACCTGCGTATCCGATAAGCTGGAAGAAACTCCCTTTGTTCCAGACTGAACTTCTTATTTACCTATTGAATTCAGTGAGGGATGGGTAGTTAGGAAAAAGAAAAGGAGTGAGAGAAAATTCAGTACTTGAATTAAGGAGAAGAAAGGTTTTTATTAATTTCGTAAGAATGAAGGCTGAAAATTGAGTAGGAAACTGCTGAAAATTGAGGAGGAAACTGCAATCTCTCTTGGCTTCAAAGTTTTTATGGGGATTTGTAGTAGATGCTCTGTTTCTTGCTTCCTTGTTTCTATTAGTAAACACTCATATTCCTTCATCTAACGATAAGAAATTCTCAGAAGAAGAGACTGGTTATCAGAACTTCACATATAAAATAGAAAACATTGAAGCATTAAACAAATGAGATAGAAAATGAATTTGCTATGTATATACATCTCTATAGATGCTACATGATTTGTGTTAGAGATGCTACATATGATGCTTCCAGGTTTATAAGATATAGAAAAGAATTACAGAATTTTCACAAATAAGATAGAAAAGTCAATTTCAATATACCTTTTGGTCGGTAGATGCTTCATGGTATGTGTGTATGATTTCCAGTCCGTAAGAGATGAATTTAATATGGAAGAGGTTCGTGTCTCGCGGCGTGGGTGGAAGTTATGGGAGAACAACCATTTTGATGCAGTTTTACATAATTAGTTATTTATTTGGATTGGATAGAAGACGTGGTTAGGGCAGTTTATGTTTATCTGATGAGTACATATGAGACTTTGATTTTCATCAATCTCCTATTATTAGTTACTGAATTTTTAAGGCCAAAAATGAGAAATCAAGTTTTTGGTATTACAACCGCCAAAATAGCTTCCCATGTGAGTAGTTTCCTTTTTTCTTTTTCTATATTTTCTTTTATTTAACAAGCAACTGTGACACGCGGTTACCCGCGTATTCCATAAGTTTGAATACACTCCCTTTGTTCCAGACTGAACTTCCCATTTACCTGGTGAACGCTATACCAACTTCGTGTGCCAATTTACTCATAAATTATGTTGGTAATAAAAATGCAAAAATTAGACTATGAAAAAGTACATTTTCAATTTTTTTAGGTAATGGATTGTAAACAAAGTAATACATTAATGTCGTTCTTGAACTCCGTGTACATATAAAAGTTTTGATTGTATCAAAATTTAATGACGTTCTCGAGAATTAATTGGATAGAGTTGTGTAAATATTCTCTTGAATGACGGCATTGCTCCAAATCGTAGTTGCGAAAGATCTTTTGAATAGAGCAGAGCCATTTCCTCAGGTTTGACAACATATCAGCAAACAATGACCAATGCAGATGAGGTCTTTTGGATTGCCTGATAGAACAACTGAGCTTCGTCCTGTGAAATAGAAAGGTGATAGCCAAAATTATGGTACATGGTTAGAGCAATTCATAAAGGTAATAAACTAATAACAAACTGAACTTGTAGAATCTAGAAGAGTCAAACAATAGTGAGAAATTGATCAATATATGAACGGTTTTTGTTCAGCAAAACATTAAAAAGGATTCCAAAATTTCCAAATTCACCCAGGAATTAAACATCACTTTTAAACCTCAATGTTGTGATATTGTTGAGATTCACAGTTTGCGAGTATGTTGTTCTGAAAGCATCTGAAAAATAGCATTATTTTTCGAGATTGAATTTGTACCTGTTGATTCAGTCGCTCAAATAGTCGGACGTGAGAATATATCATGTTGAATGTACAACCGACTTCCACACCCTGCAAAACGGTGTGGATGTCAAAGCAGTCAATAATAGTAATTCTTTGCATATTTAGGTTCTAAATCTTTCATTCAGAAGCAAAACAGAATAGGTAATTATGTGTATTCAGTAAGGATAAATTTGAGTCAAATACTTGTTATCTACTAATGTTGCCCATCCTTGAAAATATTTCTCTGTAAACCACATTGCGAGTGTAGACACCTTCAGATCCATCAATGGTTCCATTTTTCACCAGAACTTTTGTATAATTTTGAGAAACACCTCCAGATAGTGCGACATACAATTGTCCATGGCTAAAAACATGTTCAGGTAAATAGATGCCCACATTTGGTATTTTTTGGCCCTGTGACTTATTGATTGTTAGCGCAAAGCTTAGTCGAACAGGAAATTGCTTCTTTACTCTGCAAAACCAGAATCAAAATGAAACTTTTGTTAGTGGAGATCTTCCATGAAAATTTTCTCTTGTGAGGAAAACAATTGTGTTTTCTTTCAACGAATGAGACTGAGGGAAAGTGGGACCATCAATATTCACAAATTCTTGAACGGAGGAGAAGAACAACAACATCAACATGCTAACTCAAAAAATAGAATGAAATTTTCTTCTGGCCATCAACATGTTTGTCCTGTTCTGCACTAAATCACTTCCAATCAACATGTTTGTCCTGTTCTGCGCTAAATCACTTTCAATCAACATCAAAATGCTAAGTAACAGTCTAATTAACAAAATCAGGCCATTCTCCTTCCTATAGCATGTAACCGGAGGAACCCTACCCAAAAACACCCCACTTTTGCTCGATCTAACCAAAACATGATATTGTAATTGCATCTTGCATGCAAGAATTCAACGTAAGAACTACAAATTTCCATTTCTTCTGTAATCAACTACAAAGCATGACAACTACTACCAGAATGAGATGATTGAAACCCATTGATGCACCCATGGCATCTACACCGCCAAACAATGTATTTCCTGCAGAACAATTGGATGTTTTCCCTGAAGCTGCCAATTGAATAGAAAAATTGTCAGATTGTTTCATCTTTGAGACCTCATAGTGTTCCAGTGCTAAAAGAAAAACAAAAAAGATAGATAACAACAACCAGAAAATAGAAATAGAAGAAGAAACCTCCGTAAAAGAACTTGATTAGCGATGCATAAGAAGAAGAAGAAACCTCCGTAAAAGAACAATCACTAAAAAGAACTATACTCTTCCTACAAAATAACAATACACTTTTTATCCATACTCAAAATAACTAGACACTATTTTCCATACTCTAACCCATCTAACATTAAGACTTTTATCCATACTCTTATATGTAAATAAGATCTATACAGTTTTCGTAACTAATAAAGTGTAGACATATATAATGCTATAATAACTAGAAATTATTCGATAAAAAGATCAAATCTATAGAAAAGAACAACTACTACTACTAGAAAGAAATTGAAAGTGATTTTCTATTAGATCAAGAGTCTTCTTCTTTTCGAAATAGGATTATTCTATACGTAAATAAAACGAAAGAAAAAATAGATAGTAGCACTCGGCAAAGAACCTAACAGCAAGGGTTCAACTGACTCCGGTGTTTAGTTAGTAGCACTCGGGTAAGAACCTAACTTAATGGGTTCCTCCGGTGTTTAGTTCGTGTTTAGGTTGTAATTAGAACCCCAGTGTTCTTTTTTGTGAGGAAAAGAGTCTATTTGTCTCTTTTATATCACACACATAGTACACAAAATGTTTTCTCACGAGTTTGATCCACATATTTATTTATTTGAGGAAGAGTCATAGTTCATTCTGTGGTTGTTCTTTTTATAGATTATTAGTGAGAACTAGAGATTTTTAGTGTTTTTTATTAGTTAAAGACAAATAAAAGAAAACCAAAAGGTGTCTCTGTTCTTAAGACCCTTCCCTTAGTTGATTCAACTACTTAGGATTGATTGTTCCTAATATCCTAAGATATATATATAGATATAGAAGTGAAAGTTCTGTACTATAGCCGAAGAGATGTGTTATGCTTGTTTTAATCAATTAGTGTCTATATACATACGTATCATCTTTCGCACTTTTTAGATCAAAAAACAAGGAACCAAAGAAATTCTAAATTTCTATACTTTTTCTTCAGTTCTAGATTGAAAGTCAACAATCACTAATCAAATCACTAGTAACCTATTAT
>JAYMSR010000032.1:0-46134 GCA_036897825.1 Plantago rigida
CATCCTAGCGTACTATTCGTTGTTTTATCGATTGTACCAGAATAAAAAGAAAAGGATCTCTGAATCGACAAATCCAAACCGATATGAAAAAAAAACTATATTGAAAGAAATAAAAAGAAAGAATTTTTAAGGGGTTAGAACACTTTTTTGTTTGGTATTGGTATATAGAAAATGCATAGCATAGCATAGTCCGAGTCAAATCTAAAGGAAGGAGGGAAGGAATAACTCAAGAAAGTCTTATGGGAATGATTCCAATAGATTACAGCCCAAAAACGCCTTTTCGCTCTCTTTTCACGAGTTTGTCTAATATAATAACTCTAAGTCATATTCTAAATTCCATGGATAAATACCACCATTCAACTATTCATAAAATCATTTATTTGCAAAGTAAAACAAACAAGGTGAATAGAAAAAGTACCTAAAACTTCGGTGTAAACGAGGAATAAAACTAGGTTCATTTATACATTCAGTAGCATATTACAGAAATAAGTTGTTTCAATATTTAGTTTTGAAAGTAGCTTACAACATCGGAAAATAATAGAAAAAAGGTAAACTAGAGAGACACTGCATGCACGTGACAAAAACACACAAAGAAAGCAATAGAGGGTAAGAGGTATCCTACAATACACACTATTATTTAGAGAAACTTGGCATTATCCTTCCGTTTTCTTTATATATCTTCTTGTCTTCTCAGACTTTTCCAACTATTCTTAACATCCTAAACACATCAATTTGGTTTACTTACGCCTTTCTAAATTATGCGAAATAGGACAAGCTAGAAAAAGAGTGCCTGGTTGAAACAACATTGCGAGTTATTTTCTTTTTGAGTACGAAAATAGAAATATGAAGAAAATCCTTACCATCACAAAGAAAGAATACTTAGCCAGAAAAACGGACAGAGAAATGAACCAAAAATGAGACTAAAATCAAAGAAATAAGGTGAATATTTTGTGAGATCTAGTTTCGGTTGTAGCATTTCATAGATACATATTTTCTATTTCTATCTAAATTTTCCAAAGCAAGCAAGTCTATTTGCGATTTTCTATTATATGCACAAGACAAATACTTCGTAAACTAAATGTTATGTGTCAGTATAAAACTACTACGGCGTGTTGTAAGCTAACCTTCCTCTCTTTTTGTATCGAGATGAGATAGAAAGAGACCTATGTTCTAAAATTTCACGAAAAAAAAAAATGGTGAAATAGTAGAATCAACAAAGCAAGAAAAGTGGATCTACGACAAATATTCAAGTAAGACAAAACAAGGTATGCGTTCTCAAAACAGAATAGTTGAATTAAGGTACTTCTACCCAGATCCCCATCATTAGAAAGGCGCGGTATATTATATCTCTATCTCTTTCACGACATTGATATTTTTTCTCTCCAATTTCCTACTGCATCTATTTTCTATAGAAATTTTTTCGTTAAAATAAAGAGATCTTTTCTAGTTTTCTATTTCTATATAGTAGGAACGCACACCCCACCCTATGTTCTCCATTGAGTTTGGTGTGATACTACATAAATAGATAAATAGGCCAGAGCATAACGCAGTTTTTACGTTACGAGGTAGTAATAGTTGATTTTTCTCACTCCTTCTCGCAAATGAATTGTAGATGTATACACTAGGTAACCAATCTACCTGTATGTAAGAAATTTTTGATAGAGAAATCTTATTATTGGGTAGCAGTTTCTTTCTTGTCTTTCTTGCTTTTAGAAGGTAAATATTGTCTGTCGTAAATAGATAACAGCCTAGTATTATTTTCCTTGGCGAATCACTTCAATGAAATGGGCGAATGCACTTATTTTTATTCTTTACTTTGAATCCTTGACTATCTTTACTTTCACACTTTCTATTTCGAAGGATTGTTGGGTTACTCACTGCTAGGAGACCCGCCTTTAAGTGAGTGATTCGGACTCTCAACCATCAACCAACCGATTATCAACTCTAATTTTCACCATATGACTCTCTTCTTATGCAAAGCTCGCAAGTGTTCCTTGTAAATTATTAGTTTCTTCCATACCAGAATCCTAACTGCATCGATTCAACAAAGTTAACGAGTTCCTGAGGAAGCACTAAGACTGATGACTACTAGAAAATTTCATTGGCTGCCTTGTTCTGGTAACTTCTTTGCTACTTATGAATTATTTATCCTATCCTACAACTAACTTCGATTATGTTTTTGGGCCTTGGTCCATAACGATTGTATTTGGTGCGAGACTTTAATAGAGTGAAATAGAGTTCTCAAAAAAAAAACCACCAATCCTTACTGAAGCCAATAACCAAGAATAGAGGACATAAGCTTTATTTAGTATAACGAGAAATCTAATTCTTGTTTTACACCTAACCAAAGCCATTATCCAGCATAACCCCAGGAAAAAGAAATAGTGAAATAAAATAAGGCTTTATGCTCTTTTTTCTTTCTAGTATATGAATCATTCGCGAAGAGCTTTCCCCTCAAATATTTGAAATGTGCAATGTAGGAAAATAAAGTCAAAATCTATTGGGAAGTTTTAAAACTACATAGATGAAACACTCCTACCAGAACTTATGATTGGACTATTTCTCCATCAAGGTTCTTTTTATTTAGGGCCTCTATTTTCTATTTGATGTATAATGTCTTAGGTATCTTAAGTACTTGTTTGTGGCTCCTCTTTCTTTTCTTTGTTGGTGTTTGTCCTTTCACCCACTATCGTGCTCATCATGTTGTTGGTTAAATTGTGGCAGTGATCATTATGTTTCCTTTTTAAAGATGCAGGCGGAAAGGAAATATGGATGAATTGAGAAAAGTACATGTATTTAGTCTTGCTACCATACTCCATATGTACTTCGATGAAACTCTTTATGTACACCATGAAATAGTCAAGTTCTCCAATAAAATGAATTCAAAAAAAAAAGGTAGCCAACTACTCTAAGTGTAAGGTTTCTGGTCGTATGTTTGCTTTCTTCGTCCAACTTCATTAACGAATCATTGTCTAAGAGAGGATACCGATTCTAGCCTTTACGCTTAATAAGGAAAGAAGGAAAAAATAAGTCGCACTGCAAGGTAGCACGTGACCTTGTATGTTAGGATTGGACAGCCTCCCCTTTCCTTTTTCCTTTATAGTATTATTTAGTTTAGTTTTATACGGTCTTAGTATAGTAACAGTTTAGATCTCGATATTTCGAATGAAAAGTCAAATATAGATAGATTCCTTGGCCTTAGATTAGTTAACAAAAAGATGAAACCATACCTTTTGGTTGGTAGAATATTCTAATATTACATATGTGTTATGTGTCAGGTTCCCACATGCTTCTAACTCACTCAAAAGCACTCTCTCTATATCTATAAATATCATCCATGAAGAAAACAATTCCTCCCAAAATCAATCTAGTAATCAAAAGAAGTACCGGCTAAAGACATGTAAGCAAGGCTAAATTCTAGGAAAGAGAAGAAATTGTGACGGGTAGACATCTTACTTAGTCCTCATTAATGAACGAAACCAAAGAAATAGAGTGTACCCAGTAATGAAATATTCTTGCTGTTCTACCCAAGTTCTTGCTCCTATTTTCTAGTACAACTCAAGCAAAGTCTCTTCAGGGTTCTTTTTTTTTTTTTAGAATCTCTCTTATTCTTTAGATTCTTATTCTATTCTAGAACTTCCAAAAAGCGAATACATGCCCAAGGTTTCCTCTTTGTTCTCCTAATAATTTTAGAAAAGAATTGTGGAAAAACTAATTCTGAAGCAACTCGAACCATTTAGGAGGTGGATTTAATGCCAAGAAGCTTACCTTGCTAAAACTAGTTGAAAGAAGTCAATCATGGGTTTAGTCTCGTTTTGCCAGAGGAGCAGCCCATAACTCATGAAATAATATGTTGAAATATTAATAGAAATGATAAAGAGAGTCCTTATTTCTTTTATGAACTATGAATTCCACTTAGCTGTGGTGCAATACGAGAAAAATGCTCCATTTCCTCCTGATCTTCAAAGTATGCGGAGTTATTAGAAAATTTTCTTGTCTAAGTAAAGTATAAAGTAATCGAAAAAACAAGTTACAGAAGAGAGAAGCACCACCCGCCAAATCAAAGCCCTGGTATTCCTCCTAAAATCAAAATGTTTAGAATTAGAAGAACCAGCAATGCACTTCCGTTCCGTATGGACTTCTGTTCCTAGATTCACGTGAGTGAAGAAATACATACTCTAATTGTTAATTGTTCTAAACCCTTGTAATAGAATTTTTAGGATTTCCAAATTGAAAGAAAAAGTGACTGTAGCAGAGTCTAGGGTCTAGAAAAAGATTACTATGGAAGACTAATCAAGATCTAAGTCGACTATTTAGAAACTGGTAGATAATGTAAGCAAGAATCAAGAAATTCCATGAAAATCCCTATCCTAGATGGCTTTCTTGTAACTATGTAACTAGTTGTGTATGTAAAAGTATAGTTAATTAGAGCAGAAACGAGTCCAATACTTAGCAAGGAAAAGCAGAGAAGATTAAGAGCACATCTAGTCATTTAGTAATTCGTACTATAAGACCTATAAGATATCCACCTATTTATTTCCAATCTTTCATACTCTTTCGTACATAGCATAGGTTAAACAAAAACTAGGAATAGGAATTCTCTAACAAGCTACTCTCCATCCTAGAATCCCACCATATAACATAAATTTGTATATAAAATGAACAAAAACCCGCTTCTATTTCTACTCCTGGGCTCCCCTCCTATGACACTGATCAAAAATACCATCACATACATATACATTGAAAAAAACTATATAGAAGGCAAGTTTCAAAAATAGAAAAAAAGATCTATCAGAATAAAAGAAAATATTCGAAAGCCTTTATTACTGTGTGAAAATGAAACATCTCAAAAAAATACAAGAATTCAAAATCTCTTACTTAATATGAGGGAAATATGAAAGAAAAGAGGTTCCTTATAGAATGACGCTACAAAGTCTAAAAAAGTATATAGTAGAACAAGGCCCGTGTAATATACGTGTAGTTTAAGTTGTGATTATTAGACAAGATTAGACAAGTATAAGAAATCGAGTAAGAACTTTCTCCTACTTCATTTTGGGATATACAAAAGTAGTTGTATGCCACGTGCTTTGGAAACCTATGTAACCTAAAATATTCTAAGTATCTAAATAAGACACTGCCTAATTTCTTCTATATAAAACAATAAAACATAGCAAAAAGGTCCTTCTTTCTTGGAAAAAGATCTATTTAGGAGTGGATCACCTAGTTAGAGTTCTTAGCATGCATTGACTTTTTCTATTCTTTCAACATAGATTTACAACGAAGTCTCATATACACTATATTTCTCTATGCCTACTTGCGTGTGACTTAACATGTTTTAGGAAGTACTGTAGTTCTATATCTTGAATTTCCAACATCCATTATTTCTTTTTGTGAAACAACTTCTCTATCAACAACCAAACAACGTGAAAAGTAGTAATTCCTATCTAACCGAAAACTCTCGTTAAAGACTAGCCGCAATGCCTGCTACTGACAGCGAAACTCTTGTTTTGTGTATATACTAGGATATAATTAGGATCTAATTGTTGTGTATATTTCATTTTCATAATGTGTGTGGTTTCCTATTTGATTTATTAATAGATAGGAATCAAATAGGAAAGTAAACGAAATACATCTTAGAAACCTAGGTAAAACAACGTCTCTTGATTATCATACTAACTAACCTTAAGAAAGAGTGGGTCATGATGCCGGGTACTTATTACCCCGAGTGAACTCTAGGGTTTATGAACGAAATTCGCCGGTTACAAACAAAGGGAAATAGACAAGAACTCGAAGCAATCCTAAATAATATATGCCATACTAACAACCTATAGGTTAGAAAGGGTAGTAGGTAATAGAAATCTCAACACACATATACAACACATCATAGTTGAATGACTCCCCTTAGAGCGTCCTAATGCATTTAAAGAAGATCCTCTCTTATAGAGATTGTTCCGTAACATAACATAACATATACCAAAAGGGTAATTACTAATTGACTTTTTAAAAGGAAAGAGGTAGATCACTGAAAAGAGTATGCTTTTGTCCCAGATAGAAAAGGAACAAGTCTAGCTTAATAGAAGAAAGAGAACTCCACTCTCTCTATAAATGAAATACAAGATATGGCGTTGCACTTAAAAATACATATCAAATGCAAATTGAAATACACAATGAAATAGGAACCAATTTAGTCTATTATCTATTTATTATATTATAAGGATCTACCGGAATCGGAATCTAGTCTTGATAAATGATAAAGTGATAAGATACAAGTATGCCGTGTTCATAATAATAATCTAATAGATAAATAGATTGAGTAAAACAAAAAAAAGAACACCGTAGTTTCTTTTATGTGATCACTATTTGTACTAACGAGTCGTGCTTCTAGAAATTCTTTCTTTTTCTTGCTAGAGTTGTACAACATTCTAGTAATCTATTTTTGTTTCATAAGTTCATAACAAAAAGAAATTTTGTATGGATTCCTCATAACCATGAAAAGTCTCTTACCTATAATTAATCCTCTTTTATCAAGACTAAGTGCATTAGAATATTTCTGCTAAAGAAGTTTTGAGACATAAGAATTGGCATAAGATTCCTTAGAAATTGTATATGAATATTTATTGTGTGTTTAGGGATTATTTCTTCCGATGCTTCGGGAATTACTGCACTGGTCCTCTACTTGCTCTGCTTCTTAAACACCTAATAACTAAACTAATGAAAAATACATAACCAATCGGGAAGTATGGTTGCTAAGCATATGTACAGATACAGAAAACTTATGTTATGATTCTTGCTTTATTCTTTGACCAAAAAACTATACCACTTTATTTTCACAAAATGATTTCCTCCGAGCTTTCTTATTTTTCAACTACCACTACTCACTATGCATATGTACAGTACAAAAAGGACAGTCAAAAGGGGTTCTTACTAAAAAGAGGTTTAAAGGGATACCAAATTCTATTTTGATTTATGGCAATACTCAATCCGTAGATAGAGTAAGTAGGAACACCAAGAAGTCAATAGAATAACTAGAAGCACCTATACAACATTTTAATGCAAGCAAAATGAGAAGTCCATTTTAAGCAGTTATAGATAGTAAGTTATAGTAGAAAATTGAAGGGACTTCTAACCGAAAAACTACTTTAGAAAATCGCTTTGAAAAATTTGAAATAGATTCTTTTTATGTTGGCATTGTACTCGTTGAAAAAGATAGAGAACTGACTGAAGGACACAGTTACTGATTTGTTGGCGACTATTCATCGTTTATGCTCGAAAAAGTCCAGGCTTAGAACCAGATTACACAGCATTTTGAGCAGTTCATTTTTAGAATATTCTACTAGAATAGAACTCTCATTCATGCCTTTCTTTTTATTATCTTAGATCACTACCATGTCTATCTAAAACGAGTGATTGGGTCTTATCTCCTCTAGTATAGAAAGAGCCTTGAGCCAAAAGAAAAATATGCAAATCCGCAAGAATTACCTACATCAATGATAGCCCGAAACAATTTGATCAGGAAGAAGAAAGCGTAAAAGTTTCTAAAATTTCGTTGTATCTTGACATTTTGGCGGGTCACCCTTTTGAAAAAGTAATAAGGTAAGAAAGAAATAACAGATTCTAACTTTCCCACAATCTATGCATGGATTCTTCTATTATCATTATCCTACGTAATCAACTATCTATCAACTATCTATATTGTAAACTATATTGTTATTGTAAACCACGCTTCCTTCTTTTTTTATTATAGTGTTTGTAATCCTTTTGCCTTGGTATAATTATTATCCTTCTATACATGTGTTTATTGGTCAGTTGCTGCATCTGCTCTATAGTTAATAAAAAAAGGGAGTCGTGCTATAAACTGCAATGTCGGCGATTAACCTCCTCCTGGAAGAAATAGTAGAGCTCTCTCTCTCTTGGCTACCTGCCGCCCTGTTGTTCTAATATATGTTATACCTCTTAAAAAACTACAAACCTATCTGCACTCGCTGAAAATTTTGTTTGCTTATGAAAAGTACGCGTGGAAAGGAAACACTACTACCATAATTTATCTACAAAGGATTGACTTCTGGAATGAAAGAAAAAACATAAGTAGAATAATTTTGGCATCACATACACAAAAAGAGAGAAGCAACAGACCTAAACACCTTCTAAAATTTCATATTCATTCTTAGTTAGATTATTTTCTTATTATTTTGTAGTGAGAAACATACTTGACACTTGATAGAAGAAATGGCTGACATAATTTAGTAGGTAAAGGATTACCCTATATGGGCGAAAAGCAATTTCTTATAGATTATATACGACAAATGTCTTGATGAAATAACTTAAGAGTAGATCTCTCCAAAAAATATAGAAGTGCTGATCCATCATCTGTTAGCGACTTATTTTGATATCCCTATCTCGATATTTTTGCCCGTACCGACAATTATTTCTTGTTATCCTTGACTATATTCCTTACTCTTGTTGTAAAAATACGTTTTTGACCGAACTGAATATCTCTTTTTAACTAGCTTGATATCTGCGACTCTTCGTTCTTACTTAATTCTCATAACAGAAGTATTCTTTGTTTATAGGTTTTTTACCGAAAGCTGCTGTTCTATGTTATGTCCGATTAGTAGTCTCTCTTACTAAACTTACTAAATAATGCCTATACGAGCTTGCATTTGAAAAGTGAGTTAGAACCTAAAATAGGCGGGCTTAGAAGAGTAGTTGAGCCCGTAAGAATATGCACGATTCTACTATTCTCCGTTATCTGTTCGAGCTTTCCCGCTTGTTGTAAGCCTACGTGTCGTAGGTCCCACCACTAGTGCCTCCACTCTTTACCAAGCGTTACAACTCTATATCAGAAAAGAACTATATATATATACCCTTTTTAGAACTCTACATTTTCTATTTTTTATATTAGTTGAAGGTCTAACAAATTTAAGAAGAGTTTTGTCGAGCCGAAAGAAAAAAGTACCTTGGAGCTGCTATCCTTGAAACAAACACCCTAGTTTAGAAATGCCCGTTGTATAAATTGCATGTAAAAGCATCACCTGCACCAACTATAGCTCGAAATAATTTGGTTATTAAGGGACTAAAGAGAAGACCAAAAAGAGTCTATTAGATTATTAGACTAGTATAGGTATACCATAAAATGCTTTAAATGATATAGACTGCCATTACTTTACTTCGACGATAGAAGAAAGAACGCTTGACTGCTTTGCTTGTTGTTTACATACCATCTTTACTACCAAAATCCTTCTTTGAATTCGGTTTTTAGAAAAGTTTAGTTGCAAGTTATAGCCCAAAAGATGTGAACTTGTAAACCGAAAGAACTTCTCCTATTATCTTGGGTCTGATCTGCCCTCCTTTTTTCTCACGTTTCATACTTTTTAGGAGGATTATGTAGGCTCGTCTCTTCCAATGAACAAAGAAATAACGTTGGTTGGTAGACCCGGAACAGTACAAAACGGGAGCTAGAAACAAAGATAACACAATTTATGCCATTATCAAGCAAATCAAACGGTAGAGCTATAGCTTATCTTTTCAAGGATTTTCCTAAAGAAAATAATCTAGGTAGTAATATAAAAAGTATAAATGCGAATGTTCTTTCTTATATATATATATATGTTTGCTGCTAAGGTCAAATGTAAAACATGGGGAAGGATCTAAGTCCCCATAAGATGCAAGTATCATAAGTTCTAGTTCTGATTAAGAATTTCATACAAGATTAGCATTGTTTTCAGAGTTCATTTTATCGACAGTCGGTACGGGTAATATATGGCTAGGCTAGAATTTAGTTGTATCAATCCTCTTATTGCTCTTTTCTTCTCTGGCATTTCTTATTATTTATTTCCTCTACATAGGTTGTTTAAGTGCGTGCTTAATACCTTTCATTATACCTTTTCGTTTCTAGCTTGTTTTTATTGAATAATTGCCTTTTAGGGATATTCCCAATTCTCCGGTAGCAATAACATCTCTTTTCCTTTTTTCAGGTGTATAGGTAGGTTGTAGGTAAGTGTAGCTCTAACTAGGAGTAATTATAGGCTATTTCAATACAAAGAGTTATATGGATTCCTTTGGATAAGGGTACTATTTCATAGATAGAGATTCTAAATCTAATAGTGAATATGTCGAACTAGAAATGAGAGTTGCGCTAACCAGTTAATCCAATTTTTTGATTCTTTTTAAACTAAACAAGGACAAGCTAAGATCTACATAATAATTAATGTATTGTTTGTTATATCTTTAAGAATAGTTGGTCAAAGAAGAAACTTTTTTCTTGTTCCTTTCTGCCATATTTTCTAATTTCTAAAGAGAAGATCAGTCTTTTGTTTTCGTTTCTACATTTAGGTATAAATATTATACACGTACCCCTGTCAAAAATATTTGACTGCGTTTTCCCTATCTGCGCGGCAATTAAAGACTTCTTTCTTTTCCCTCCTTGCTTGCATACTTCTTACGGGTATAGTTCTTTCTAATAGAATAAATCATCCATCTCCAGTAATCCTTTTTTCTAATCTAATAAATTGCCCATAATGCAGATCTTGCTTCTAAGGACGAACTTTTTTCGAATCTAAAAAACGGACACTAAAACTCAGCGAGTGACTGATCTTTTAGTTTTTCGGGCGCATGTAAAAGAAAAGCTTGCTTATTCTAAAATATAGAAATAGACTTCTGTAGACACAACGAGGACATGAATCAAAAAAGAAACCGGTTAGTGTTTCACTAAGGAATGTTGTTTTACAATAGAGTATTTACACAGCTCGGAATAGAAAATAAGGATAATAAAATTTTACACTAAACTAAATAGTAGGAATAAATAGCGAGTACCATGAGTGAGAAACACAGGAACATTTGTCGGGGGAGAGATCAATGCTGTCAGCCAAGTCAAAAGTATAAGGGTGTAGTTAGTAAGGATATCAATTTTTATGCACTAGGTAATTAACTACTTACTATATCTAAGAAAAGAATATACGTGTCTGTCTCTAAACCGAATCTTCTTTTCCACCTCTACATTTCTTATTTAGCCTACAAAAGTAGAATTTCTCTTACCATATCACGGGACTTTTCCTTTTGCCTTGTGCATAGATTATTGCTTGTCCCAGGAGCGAGTGTACGTAGATTCCATCCTAGTCCTTCTTGTTTAGAGTTATTTTCTATCGGACCAAACATAAACAAAAGCCTTAAAGTTAGAAAATTGAGAGCTTCTGGTTCCCTGCGACTCCGTAGTACGAGTTTGATCTGTTTCCCTTTATAGATTGCTTAGGCGTGATTCAAATTGTTGACAACTGAATGATTCTTTGTTTTTGAAAGATAGATATAAAAGCGCAGTACCTCCACATTCTTAGTACGAGCGTTTTATTTTAGAATATCTCTTAGTTGAATTAGGAAATTGACATTTATTTCTTTCAAAATCGACAGTTGTTACCCTTTGTGGCTTCGTCTGGATTTGTTGAATTTGGTAATTCGTGCACTACCCCTTGTTCTAAAATGACATAACGCAGCACTTTTTTCCTACTTCTCTATCTATAACTAGAATCTATCTATCTATAACTATAACGTTTTACCGACTCACTCCTTTTATTTGTAAAATAAAAACTGTTTCTATTCCTAATTCATTGATTGAAAGAGACAGATCTACTAATCCTAAAATAGGAAACATGGAAACACCTGTGCAGGAAGAAATGAATATCTCAAACCCCGAGAGAAGAGAGATAAAGAATATTAGACTCCTGGCTGTCCTGTACATCCACAACTACAAGGTATATATATTATATATATATATTATATATATATATAATATCAATCACAAATATCACAACAGAAGAATCTTTATAGAAGGTTTCTTTTTTGTCGCTTTCCTTGCTAGAAATGTTTTTCATTTATTTGAGAAAGCCTTTGACTACTTACAACTTCATTTCATTAATCTATTTCAAATTGATTTATGACTGATCTCTATGCCACAAGGAGAACCTTTTTCGACGATATGACTTTGGTCGTACGTAATAAGCACCTTAGAAATATGTTAGATGCCTAGAAAAGCTAGAGGTCTTTATAGTTTTAATAGAATATATCGGAATCATTGTGTGAAAAGTAAAGGAAAGAAAAACCTTGGGCATGAAAAAGACTTAATCACTGAAAAAACGAAAAACAATGGAATAGTTGGAAAATTAGGGCTTACATATACAGAAAATAGGGGACTACTTTGTGCCCTGCCTTACACGTTAAAAAAATAGAAATCCTTTCTATTTCTAATAAAAGAATAATAAAGAAAAGAAGAACTACTCACATCACAAAAGACGAATATTCATAACAATCATGACATACATACTGTAATCCTTAATAATAATTAGTCAATATGCCTTTAGAAGACTAAGACTATTTCTATGTTATAATTAGTTGTGGTTGTCCGAAAACATAGTCTAATAGAAAATCCTTGTTTCTGAAAAAATACCTGGGAGATGATCCTGTTGGTGTAAATTTCATTTATAGCTCGTTATTGGAACCACCATTTCGTGAGAGAGGAGGAGAAAAAGTCAATATTCTAACGAAACATTATTTGTTTAGGTGGAATCTCTTCTTGCTCGATCGAACAAATGAAACAAAAATTGTAGTTATCGTAAAGTAGCGGGTCTTTTTTGCACCTAGATTATTTATACCAGATTACGTGAAAAGTGAGATATTACTACAACACTAGACTTGTTTGTGCTCCTATCTTACCCATATCTTCTTTATTTCTCATAGTATAGTCATAGCTAGCTATTAAGGAAAAGTAGTTGTATAAGTATAGTAGTATGCCGTTGAGTTAATGAAAAGTGTTAAATAAGTTTCTCTAATCTAAGATGGGATTAAACCAAAAAAGAGAAAAAGATATTCGAAAGCTATGAAATGAAAACAACCGAAATATTCTATCTTATTCTAGAAAATCGTAATATTTAGCCCAACAACGTACGTGACGCTGAGAATGAAAGAAATAGAAAGAAAGGAAAATCGAGAAGCCATGTCAATGCAATGTCTTTTTTTCTACTGTATTCTTGGCTAGTGCGTGATCAGGTACCATACCTTGTAAATAATTTCTTTGATTTTTGTGTGTGTAAGTCGTCTATAAACTAGACTATCCATCCCTGCGGAATTTTTCATAGCTAAAACGTACTGCGTGAAGAAGAAACAAGTACACCCTGCCATCATAATTAGACTCTTGCTGCACCTTCCAGAACAGAAATTCCCCTTTTAGAAGATTAGAAGAAATCAAACTGACTCCCTTTTTTTTTTGATCCAGATAAAGATATTCTATTTATACTGAAGTCATTTTCACCTATAGAGTGACTCTTTTCCTTTGCCGGTACATTACTGCTATTACTATTATTTATACATTATACACAAGTTAAAGTGACTGGTGTGTTGGTCTTATCGAGTGACTCATGAAAAATTCTTGTTATCCTTTACTATTGATTCTTATTTCATTTTTCTTTCTATTCCGTCTACTTGTGAGGTATCTCTCTCTGCCCTTCTGTACCCTACGAGTTTCTTTTCACACTTCTCACATTCCTCAAACCAACCATGGTTTCTAGCCAAAGCGTGGCAGTCCCTTAGTTGTTTTTTTGCTAAGGCATCTTTTTGACTACAAGTATCTTCTCACCTAATTAATAAGGTCTCGTATCTAAAAAAATGCAAATGTCACAGATCGGTTACTAAGGGAGAATGTGGAAGCAGTCTTTGGGTAATCTTTGGCTATGGGACTGTTAGGCCTAGAATAATAAATAACTAATACAGTAACGTATGCTTTTGTACACATTCATATCTCACTTCAAGCGTTTTTCATCGTAAACTTACTATTCTATATATAATATTAGATATTATCTAAGAAATAGTTAATCCGAGGTTTCCTTCTTTTTTGATTTTCTCTTTGTATTATTCCTAACCAAAATATTTCGAGCTTTAATCGATGATAATAGCAGTTAGAGCCTTGTTTCTTTTTGAACCTAATCTACTTATGTATACCACCAGCCACGGATCGTATACTTTTTTCTTTTGGCTCAACAATTATTTCTAAGCAAGGCTGCCGCCTATAGGAATAAGTCTAGTAAGAGGGACTTTTCTATGGTAAAGAAGCTGTTTCTGGTATTCATTTTCATACTGGCTAAAGACATAGGTTGTATTATTCTAATATTGACCTTTTGTATGTATGTCTCTACTTTATTAAAAGGATTCCTTCTTTATAACACAGTTCAGAAGATGCATTATAGTCTCTTATTTCTATCGAAAAAGATGCTAGTGAAATCGGGTTTGGTAGAAATATACGAGTCTATCCTTGCTTCGACTTTATTAAAAGGTACGCTGAGTTAGACAAAAGGAAAAGAAACGAGGTCTTCTAGATAATGGGCCCCTTCAAATTATATAGAACATACATATAGAAAAAATGGTGGATATTTAGAATACGGCAAAACTTTGTTTGTGTATAACTAAACCAGCCATTATTGGAGTCGGATAAATTTGTATCCATGGAATCTCATCCTTCATATCTAAAGAATTCTTGTTAGTGAGAACCTTAAAAATCTCTTAGCTCAGTTACATAGTTGTGTTGTGGAAAATATGCCGAGCATTCGAAACTTCTAAACCAGTCAAGTTTTTTTTCTTCTATGTGAGAATTAGATTAGAGTTCTAAGGAAGAGGAAACTTTGGAAGAGAACAAAGAAAATAAATAATAACAACATGTTGGCAAAGAGGGCGGCTTGTTAAAAGGAAGGAAGAAAAGAGACAAGCTTATGTCTAATCTTGGCACTAGAACGAAAAAAATGACAAATTCATTGTCGAAACTATGTTTTAACCTACAAAAATGTATTTAACAACTATCTCGCATTTGACTCTTTACAGATACCGGAGATGATATTATTTTATGATAACAACCAATTCTATTTCTTAGTTAGGGAACACGGATTAACTATGTATGATTTTGAAAATCATTCCAGAGTTCTAGATTTATGTTATATAGGATACTCTGATATTGTTTGTTTACCAGCGGTGTTTGATATTGTTCTTTTTATTTACTAATTGGAACAAAAAAGAGGGAGAGAATAGAAAAGCCTGCAATAAAATATGTATTATCTACAGATTCAAATTAATTACTGCTTGTTAGAGAAAAAGATTAGTGAAGTCATTATTATTTGTACACAAGCAGTAATATTAGAGTCTACTTATAACACTACAACAGGGGTCAAACACTCCTCAATTCTAATTCTTTCGTCAATCAACCTTCGTTGTAAGAAAAAGGGATAAATTAGATCTTGGGTCTTGATTTATTTTCTGTGCCGATTTGCAGCATTATTCTCTTTTCCTATCTTCTACTTATACTTCTCTCGGATAATTTGTTGAGTTGATATAGTTGATATATATATATATATATATAGAATAATATTTGACCATTCCATATTGTATTGTTCTTATATAAATAGAACTTAAAAGAAGTCAACTCTTCCACACCCATATCCACTTCTACTCAGGTTACCCTCACTTTATGAAAATGGCTCCTGTTAGAAATTCTGTATGATGAGTTATACTTGTCTTAGTATATTAAGGAACGCCTGTTAGTCAGCGATACTAACCAATTTCAGAGCCCTAGTACTATATTCTGTAACAATGTACAAAGAATTTGACATCTCTAAAATAAACATCTTCTTTCTGGGGAAAAGCTAAGCAATAATTTATAGAAATGTTATATAGTTCGTAATGAGCAAGTTGTTCGTATCATCAATAACACAGAAAGAGAAAGAGAGATACTATGTCAAGTCAAAGAAAAGAAAACACGTTGCTTTTTTTGTTTTACTAAAAGAAAAATATGAATAAATACGAAAGAAAGCATAAAATATTACTGGAATTTTTCGCGGGTAAATAACTAATCTAATAAAGAAAAGGGGAGAGTGGGCTTTGTTGGACCATGACAACGAGATCCATATTCTGTTTAGTTTAGTAGGCTAATTTCTCAGGGATGTGTGTAGCTATGATCTAAGCAGACATAAGGTCCTGTATTTATTATACTACACAAGAAACACTTTTATTAGCAGCCAAGGTGCACCTTAAGAAGAGTTATTCCTGTTTAAGTACAAAGTTATACCTATATGAAAAAAAAAAAAAGAAATACATTTATACAAACGAAGCCCAAGAAAGAGCGGATCGAAAAAGTGCAAGTCTAAAGTATAACATTTAAATCCCTCATCTATAACCGGAAATAGAATTTGTTCAGGACTATTGGGAAAGTTGAAAGATATTAGATTAGTAGAAAACAGACAGATATTTGACAATGACGAAATACGCTTACCGGAAAAGAAAAACCCCAAGGAAATCCATAATGAGATAATGAAGATGTTGCACCTACAATACTTTTCTAAACCCGTCTGTAATGTATATCAGGATTTTTTTGATTTCCTATTATATCTTCTTAAATCTTATAGTATCTAAGGGATTCCTCTTAGATGCAAATTTGATTCTAATTGAAAACGTTTTCCAATTCTCTTTTATATAAAAAAGTTAAGATCGTCTCTAGTTTGTAGATTGTAAATATTCCTCCAGCCTTTGGAACAAGAAAAGTTCCTAGAATAACCATCCATACATTGCTCGGTTTGACCTAAGCTTTTATTTAGTCAGCATTTCTGTTTGATTTTTTTGAAAGACTTCTCTAGAAATTGAATGTTAGAAATCTATTTTCTAGTTGGATTGCTCTGCTATGCGACTTACTACGTTTCCCAAGATAAGAAATTGTTTCTGCAACACTTCAACAATTTCTTGCTTAGAGTATAGAGTTCTTAAATTTAAAGAGATTACTATTAGATTAGCACATCAGCTCGATTTCGACCATTCACCAATTGGCTTATCTTAATCAACTATTCTATTAATTAGACTTTATTGTGTGTTTTTCCAAAATAGGAAGAAGTCCCCCTAATACCTAAAAACTACTCTTCAAGGTTTCGGAGTTATTCAAGTGATTATCTTGCTCTTTGGCTTTGGTTTTGACCTCAAACTTTTCTTAAGTCGATTAGAATTCATTATCAGGTCTTCTGCCTTCTTGACATTGAATGGCCTTTTCTTCCTAAGTTTTCTTGACTTCCTTACTTTAGCAGTGCATGCATTGCGCAGACACTTATTCAACTAGTAGACAGAGTTTATGTTATGTATTTAGAAGATAACTGCAGCTAAAGAGCTTATTAGATAGAAATCTAGCGAAGAAGAGGAACTACATTTCTAATAACAACTATTATAACACTTCTAATACTAATAATCTATAAGAATAACAAAAAAGACTCCATTCTGTCCTACTACATTCTACATTATGTATATGTTCGTATCCAGCGATACTCGCGACTTTTTCATTGACGTTTCTATCACTCTCTTCTATCACTCTCGCAATAATATATAGAATATTAGATATAGGCATAAAGGGAATAAAAACAAAGAGTCTAATAAATGAAATTGGGATTAGGAAGAGTAAAGCATCAACACCAATACGAAACAGGTGTGTTTAGTTCTTGACTAGGATTAGAAAAGAAAGGAAAGAAAGAGAAAACTTCTACCCCTAAGGGTAGTTGTCTAATAGATAAGGATGTGGGACTGTATTTTGAAAATTTAGAAAGGTAGGATTCTGGGATTGGAATGTAAGAACTTCCTCCCGTATGAATGACTTAACCTTTTTGTCTGAGTTATCTTATCCTCCCGAATTCCGCGGAATAGAAAGAAGTAAAGAGTTAGGGTAACCGCTAAAGTCCAATATTATGTGTTTGGGGCGAATATTTCAAATGAAGAGTAACGTCCGTTTTAATATCAATAGATCAATACCACCCACCAGCTGGTTGTACATTTCTGACTAACTAAAAGTTCTAATATTTTCTTTGGTTAACTCGACAATTTCCTTTGTTTCAATTTCAATAAAATACTGCTCTTTTGTTATGGTTCCTATTTCTTTCTACTAAACTCGTTTGTCTGGTCTTGTATTATTTGCATTGTTTTTACTAATTACTTATAGTTAGGCAGTACTCTTTGCTCTTTCCTTTAGCCATGAACTCTAAATAATTCTAGGAGAAGCAACGCGCAATTTTCCACTTTCACCTTTTTTTGTACTGAAATTATTTGTATAAGTCTCTCTACTACTACTAACTACATACTACTAAACCTCGGCTAACCGTATCGTGTAAAATGTTATTCAATTTTTCCTGATTGCTTGTCTCAAAAAAATAGATACTGTCATTTTGTATTTCTTTACATTACAGCCAAAAAGTGATCAGTAAACAAAGATCTCGAGCAATGCCAGCCAGTTTAGTTTCTATTTATTCTCCGTTGTTTTTCTGACTTTGAGGAACACAACCTCTGCCTTCTCTTAGGAGTTATTAGTAGGAATGATATTGAGTATTTGCAAGACAAAGAAAGTAACCTGAATGACCTCTTAACTTACGCAAAGGCTTGGTGTAGAAAGTAAGATCGTAGTAGTCCACGTTAGGACTGTATAGAATAGAGTACCTAATAAGATGATAGAGGCAACCATATAAATAAACAAACCATAATAAAGAATATTTCGTACTAATCAGAAGAAGAAGGCCCTGTCATAGAAAATAATAGGAAAAGGAAAACTAAATACCAAAAGGTTCCAGACAGCGAACAGATTTTCATAATCCATGCATATTCTTTTTCTTTTTTATATATATATATATACGTTAACGTTTTTGCAAGATTCTCCGTATTATCTCCTATGCGCTTAGCACTCTGTCCGTGAATCAGGGACCTCTCTCCTTTGCTTTGCTTCCTTACTTTACTTTGAAATACGAAACGAACCTGCACCTATGATTCTCAATTTGAAATTAGATCTTGGTGGGATATAGATATATATCTATCTATTTTTTTGATTTGATCAGTTTTTTGTTGTAATAGAGAACCTCTATTAAAGAGTCACGGTAAATTATTCTTAAAGAGGTTATGCGGAAAATGAAGTTAAGATTTAGGGTTGTTAAGTTAATAAACAAGTCGAAAACTCGCATTTCTAGATTTATAGTACATAAATAGTATAGAACTAGTAGGAGGGGGGAATGTATGCTAGCTAACTCTATTTCTAGTAAATTAGGAGGGAGAAGAGCATTTTTATGTAACTTCATGGTACTAAGTATGACCGACTTCCCTTAACATCTACACACTTTTTTCTTTCTTTTTGTACGAAATTATGCTTGATTACTTACCTAAACTTACTTGACTTTGACTACTGTTGTGTTAGCCTATTTCTATTTTGGTTCTTACTAGTCTCTATCTATTCATTCAACTACCGTCGATTGTAAAATATAGAATAGAAGGGGGTCCTCAAAGAATTTCACATAACTTAGTAAAGTAAATAGATATACTTTGCGATTAGTACTTGGAACTTGTATTTCCTTCCTAGATTTCTTATACATATTTGTTTCTTTAAATTCTTTCCAAAATGATTTCTACCTGTTTTGCTGCCTGGTTATTAAGCTCTATATGTTACCGCACTCTTGATTCTTGGAAAGTCTTTCAAAACCATACATTAAGAATGAAGCTAAAAATAAGAAAGAAGTTAACTGAATATTTCTTTATATAAAGACCCGAAATATCTTGATTCAAGATTCTACGCAGTAATGAATAACCTATGTATGGATTTTCTCATTTAGCAACCCCCTCTAATTTAGGGCATAATCCAAATTAGGATAATAGGGAATATCATACACAAAGTTGTTTTGTTAGAAAAGGAAAGAAAGAAGGTAGGTCTCAGTTAGATCAATTTCGTTGATTGTGTGCAATTTGCTTTTGACTTCTTCTTCTTCGTTCTTTAAAATGTTTTTTCATTTTCTCACACTTTTCCATCTCGAAACATAAGTAGGTCTTGTCCTTGCCTGCCCCTATATCTCTATATTTATTTGTCCATAAATTTCCTTTCACGTTTAACCGAAATCCTTTTTCAGACAGATCAGACAGAACATTACTTTGCCTGATATATCATAGGGGATAACCTGGGAGTGATGAAAAAGACACTATATCTATGCTTTTGCTATGTAAAAGATTTCTCCGATGCTTTCTTTTCCTTGGCCATAGTTGTTTTTCGATGTTGGGTTATTCTAATTAATTATACCATTCTACTATTTCTTAGAATTCTAGCTTCACTTTTGTGTTCGTTTAGTTGTCCAATTATTAGCATTGACTGTACCTTGTATTTACTAATTTTCTTCTACTTACTTTGAAACTCCTCGCTTCTGTCTCACAAAAACTATTCAGAATATGAAATGAAATAAAGGATAGGATTTTTCGGTTCTAGAATGAGAACTCATCATAGGTAGTATTGTAATTGATCTTTCTCTTTGTTGGTGGATATAGTGTGTGTTCAAATAGATTCAAAACAAAGCGATGTAGTATCTTGACTTAAAGAATAAGTATTATTTCAAAAAAAATGATGTTGTAGCTTATACTTTTTTCGGAATTCATTAATTAATAAGAGAGCATTGATAAAGAACGGGAGGAAGGAATACAGACTTTTCTTTAGACAAAAAGAAAAATAGAGTTATGAAATTCGTACATACAACTATACTATTGTTGGAAGTTTTACGTGGAGCTACCGCTTTCTCTACACAGATATATCCAAATGCCTAGTCATTTATGTGTATGTTCTCTCTTCTCGTGGAGTTTATACCCGGGTGGATCTTTTTGGTATGATAGATATATTTCTTTTCGCTTAATTCTTACCCAAGATAGAAAAGAATTGTGTGCAAGCAGCGGGTGACGCGATAATAGATATGTTACAACACGCCTAATTCAAATAGAAATTCGATTGAAAAGGACTAGAAAGGATAGATTTTGGAAACAAAGTGAAAGGACAGATTAAAAACATCAGACTTTCATTATGACTAAAGCATTAGTACTTAAATATGAATGAAGCCCTCTCAGAAAAACTTGAATAGAACTTTTTAGCCATCTTGTAGTCTTGTATACGCTGCTAGCCTTTGCTATTACTGATCATCTATATGCCCTTAATGTACTAAAGTTGGGTACGATCCTCCGTTACGTTAAACCATAATTTCATTCCTTTTTCTGCTTCCTCATCTCTGTACGAAATCTTTTCCTTTCTTTACCTTTTTGTTTTTTATTCATCAACTCAAAGCAATCTACTATGACCAAGATAGACATTTCATTTATATACTCAAATACTCAATATTTTGGATTCTATTGAATAATTTTTGAAGTCTACGAGTTTCCTTTTCCAATATCTACAAACGAGGAAATACCTAAGTCTAAATTTGTCTGAAATGAAAAACGAGGAATTTCTTACCATACACCCGCACTCACTATGTTATCAACATTTACCATCGTTCGTATTTATCCAACAAGTTGAAGCAAACATAATTTTTATACAGGAAATAATACAGTTTCTTTAATTCTTTTCTCTTTCTTATGTAAAGATTATTTGCGAGCATAACAAGCAGTCTCTCAAAGTTTGGAAGAAAAAAGTAGATCATCAAAAAAAAAAAAGACAGCTTATTAAGAAGGAGGAGACCAAAATAGAAGCTAAATCAAGGCCTACAGAGCTTAAGAGTTCGGGGATGGTTGATCCGTTAAATAATTACCTATGCGTTAAGAATTCTGCTTCACTTAGTTAAGTAAAATATCTAACTTCTACTACTTTCTCAGTTTGTTCCTTTCGACCTATTTCTTCGAGTGAGGATAATACAAGAGGATACACTAGAAAGTGCTTCTTAGAATTCATTCTGTATCTAGTGCATTTCCTTTTTCTGTAGGCGTTTATTACTTTTGAGAAAATTCCTCCTATATTTTATTTACCCTACTTCATTTTCTTTTTATTAGATCTCTAAGACAATTCAAAATATGTAACAAGTTCAAGGAGAGAGAAATAGAAAGTGAATGGAAAAGAAATGTAGGGCCACTAGCTAATTAGCTAATATCAACATATTTCTTATTTTTTCATATTAGTAAGTAATCATATGAAAAATACTAGGTAAACACTGATGCGATGTACTTGTAAAATCCTTAAATGAGCCGAGAACAGACCCGAATCCTACAATAACGTAAGAATACTTTTGAATTTAGAGACATGTTTGTGAATTTGTACAAATAGGGAAATGATTCCCCGTACCTATAAATCTAAAAAAAAAAAAGCCGATATTCCATTTCAATTATTCGAAAATGAGACTAAATTGGAAAACCTATAGTTTAGTCTTCACTATATAGCAATGACTTTTAGAACTTAACAACTCAAACAAAGACAGAACAAGCCGTCTGGCTGTATGCAATTATACAGAATACTTTCTAGAGAATGGCGTTATCAGTATTACAAAAAGATTAAAGAAGACTAAAGACGCCGTACTGTACATAATCATACATAAACCTTGAACAACGAGCGAAAAAAGAGCACTCCCTCGAAGTATACAATATTGGCATACTATGGGTTTGCATTAGAAGGGCAAAGCACAAAAGAAACCAGAAAATATGAGTCAAGAATAAATAGTACATTTGTTGCAAAGAATGAATTCTAGATGAATTTCTTAGGTCAATTTCTTTAGTTATATCTTTATTAGTTACAAATATTTTTGAAGTATGTTAATGTTAAGACTGCTTCTACCAAAGGAAGTCCTTTAATTCATTCATTTTCACCACAATGCTTTCACTATTCGTACTACCTTTCTCTATTTCTATGTATAATCGCTAATGACTGACCAAAAAAACATATTCTTTTTCAAGTGATTCAATCAAAGACTATAATTCCAATTCCAAAAAGCAGTAACGAACGAAAGGCGTATCTTTTAGGGCTGCGCGTATTCGCCTAGGCAAGACAATTAATTGTTTTTAGCGACCAATCCAAAATAATTCTAACCTAAACAATATCTTCCATTTCTTAGTATAGTATTTTACCCGCGTTATCTATGATATGAAGTTATCATCTATAAATAATATTAGAAAATCAATTTGCTCTTACTAAGTTCGTTGTGATATTACCAAGCATTTATTTCTCTTATAAACCGGAGGGGTAGAAATTACTACAACAAAAGTTAGGATTCATATAATACTTCAGGATATCAAAATAGAGTTCTAAAATATAGTTCTAAAGTAGTTCTAAAGTTGGAAACAAACCGGTAAGGTTCTTTCTTAGCCTATGATCTTTTTTTTTTTTTTTTATTAATATATGTTTCTGTTTTTGCACAAACCTTAAATACCATCATCATATTATCTCCTTAGCGTTACGTTGACCTAGTACACTTCTAATAGGGTCTCTTCTATAACTAACTTTCTGTATACGAGTTTACTTACTAGCCGGTGTTCTTTATTTTTATTTATAGCCGTAGTCAATTTGATAGATATACATGATTAAAAAAAAAGCACAAACACGAATAACTCGGGTTAGAATTACATACAACAAGATAGAGCAGAAATTTAGAAGGGAGAATAAAATGATAGGCGTAGATCATATAGTTGCAAGTCTCTTACCGCAACTTTTTCTGACTAATGTGATATTTCACCCTGTAGATGGATATGAGCTTGCAGCTATGAACCAAAAATAACAAAAAGAAAAGTGTCCAACCAAAAGACCTATATTCCGTTTTCTATTCTTGTCTAATCTGTGGAATTTAGACCTGTGTATGTGCCGTTTTTACGTATTTCTATATCTTTGGTTTTCTATTTAATAATGAAATGATATCTGTTGAAAAATTGATTCTAAAACCTCCCATTCTTTCTTTCTTGTTCTAGTTATGAGAAGTTAGTATTCCTCTTTCTCTTCTTTTTCTATTATTATTTCTTATTATTGTCTTGATGAATGAGGACTGCTCTACTAAGAAGTGGAAGTCAACTGTTAAGGGCGAGAATATTTGTATTTCAATCCCGGCTGCTACTATATAATAAAAAAGAAGTTTCTTATTTCCTTATCAGTCTTCACATTTTTTCTTTGCTGGACAATACTCGCAAAACGTCTACTGTCCCCTGTGCTAAAAGAATTCATAAAGAATAGATCAAAAAGAAAAGAACCTTTTCTAACCATTTTCAATTTCTTTTAGGGATTCAAATCGTAAAAGCATTTAGCATTAATTAAGGATAAGGAAAGAGTGTTGGTGGTCCTTACTTACTTACTGATCTCAAAGAACATAAGAGAACAGAAGGCAAGCATTCATTAACGAAGAAGTACATCTTCTGCGGTTAAACGAGAAATAACACCGCCTTATCACGAGTTTCCTTTTCCAATGATAACATCTGTTTTTCTTGACAATTTGATATTGATAGAATTATACATAAATAATACAGAATCGGAGTAATAAATCAAATAGTACCTACGCAAACAAGAATGATCCGGGTTGACGGTGATAGGAAACAAAGTATGAAACATGTATGTGTACACAAGCAAGGTTCCGAAAGAAATAATACGTCTTCATGACGCGCGGGAAAAAGCAGGAATCTTCCTTAATCGTAGGTAGGCACAAAAGAAAAGAAGTGAAAATAGTTGTTCGGTTCGAGTCATTGATAAAGAAAGATATAAAATAAGACAAAGTTAGCAAAAAATCCCAAGAAACTTTTCGGTAAAGTAAAAAGGAATTCTAATTGAAACCGAGGATCGTATAAAACTCGATTGACGGCTACACCAAATATTCCAACCTTGAATAAAAAAGAAAAAGTACGCGCTTAAAGAAGATATTTCCCGATAGATTTTGGGCATATATTTCTTTCTAGTATTAATTAATAACATGTGTAGAATGATGGGATTACTTCTTCTTATATGTTGTAGTAGGCGTACAATGATAAAGCGAGTACAAAAGAGTACATAAGATAAGCCCTAATAAAAAGAAAAGGGAGATCTATTTTGTGCTATTGCTACTGTATATTAGACACGAAACCCTAGGATATATAAGAAATAATATTCATGCGTCCGGATGCGAGATAGTTGGTTTCTAATTCCTCAGTGTCGTTAAGTAATTGTAAATAGAAATAATCATTGAATATAGCAGTGCATAATTCTATTCTTATCTCTCGACTCCTCTTTTCCTAGTTAGAGAAATGCTTCAAGTATTCTATCTAACCGAAAGTAACAAATCCTAAAATACCAAAGACAAATGAAAGTGAAAAAGAAGATCAAATAGACTTTTTCTTCCAAGAATGGAAATATCGAATTGTTGTGAAATATGAAAATGACTATAAAGGAAAGGTAAGTAGAACTACCTATTGTTTTGGCATGAAGTTCTTGTTTTTGGATGGGTCATGACGCAGTTACGACAGCACGAAATCCAAATGCCATCCAAGGGAACAAAAAAAAGAGATGGCAAAAAAGCTAGCGAAACGGGGAATCTCAACGAAGAAAGCATCAGAAAGGGCCCTATTAAGATCCTATTTGCTGAGCCGTGCCCCAATTCCAAATGGAATTTCAGTAGCGAAAGAAGATCCTAAAGAAAGCACTCGGCCCGAATACTTTTATCCAGAAAAAAGAGTATAGGCATGAGGGGGAATAAGAACTGCATGCTGCTTACACGGGATGGACTTAGGTCTAGTCGAAAATAGTCAAAAGGCATTCATTTCATGTTGCGTATATAATATGTCTTCCATTTTCAGTCATCGATGCTTCATGAGTTTGGTTTCGGAATTAGCCTTCTTTTTACTAAAGCTATCTGACGACTGAAGCTCGAAATGGGATAGGAGAAAGAGGGATAAGCACTTTTCTAGCCCTATGATTTCATGAGATTCCGTGGAAAAGAAAGGGGCACCGCAGATAGTTTATGAAATAGCTTCCACAATGGGGGCGGAGGGGAGTTCCCGAAATAGATGCTAAAAAGAAAAGATAGAGAGAGGCAATCTGTCGAGCACATTAGGGGCCCGAAAGTCTAGTAATCTATGTCTAGCCCCATAGGTTCCTAGCTGATGCTTGATAGGTCTTTCCTGCCAGGAAAGTGACCTTACTTAGGGCATTTGATTAGCGGCTTCTAATGGATAAGAGGAAAGTGCACGTCATTGTAGATTGGACTCCAACCCACCAAGGTACTCTGAAAAAGGAAATGAAAGAGCTATTTACGCTTTAGCAAAGTAGCCCCATCGACATAAAAAAGAAGTTCTCGTACTACGCATTTTCTTTTCGCCTCGTCTCTTTTACTGTACATGCTTCCCCTTCCAGGCCTACCACATCTATAAAGAGTTCTTCTCATTTTTGAGTCTTTAAAAGATAGATTCTAGATTTCAGAAGCATTAGCTCTTGGTTCTGCTGCTCTTGTGGAGGACCATAGGCTGAAGAGGAATAATAGGATGAGTCGGAGCTAATCGATTCTTGGATCCCGATGGAACTTTGCTGAAGGAGCTCAAGAATGAGTTTTGGAAGAAGAGAATGGACTTGAAAGGATCTCTACAACTAGGAAGCTAATAAAGTGTAGTAAAGATTCGCCCATGGTCTTCAAGTAGGAAATCTTCTGTTCTGGATTTCTTTCTATTTTGAGTAGACCAATCTTCTAGTTCCTCCTCCTTTTTCCTGAATTCATCGAGATTCTTTCCGGGGCTATTGGTCAGTCAAGGAACTATTTCTTGTGCACTAGACAGTGGTCTCTTCTATTCCCTAAGTGCTCCCAACTCTTCTCCTCCCGGATGCAACTCCATCAAGAATGCTTCTAGACCCCTTTCTATTGAGTTGCTTTTTCTCCGTTGACTATGGAATGTCTCTTAGGTCAGAAGGGCCAAATCTTCTACTGGGGTTGTGCTGCTCATCTACGAAGCGAAGGCCTTGGTCTTTCTCTACGGCGATAGATGCCTCTGCCTCCTCTCTACAGATCCCTTTGGATTGCTTCTTTTCTCTTTCTTAGATGTGTGGGAGAAGGCCTTGTGAGATCAAAGAGTTGTGGCATTTCTTCCTTTCTTCTTTCTTGACTAGCCAACTTCTTTCTTTTCTAATCCCTCTGTTGGTCTTTGACTTTTCCCCTTTTCTACGTTTTTATTCCTACCTAAAACAAGGTCCTAGATCTCCCCGTGTACGTAGAAATTGTTAATTTCACTATCCCGACATCCCGCAACACTTCGCAAATAACTAAAAGAAGTAATAAGAAAGCGTCTACCCCCAATCACAAAAAGAAAAGAAAGTTAGAGACAGCTTATTTTATTAGAAACCGAATACAATACTTAGTTATACAGGCAATCATAGAGAAGTACACACCCGTCAAACATGTTGTAGCTAGGGAAACGGTAGACTTTCTATAACAACTAGAATAAAATGGTCAAATAAGAAAGTCTAGAATAGTACTATACAAATGAAATTTCAATTAGTTCTATAGATAGAAAATAATAGATTCTTCTGACTCAAGTTCTTATTTACTCAGTCCTGTTAGCCTAACATTTCTACTGAGAAACCCAAGAAAGAAATTGATTCTCGAATTATCTAGTGGCTGTGGAATGGAAAATCAAAATCTATGTATTCTAGTTCTAGTATGCTCGCTCCTGGGATGTACCGAAACATTGAAAAAAGTTGTCAAGCCAAATTCAAATTAGTTTGGTAGAAAATTATCTATCTGTTGTTGTTGATTGGGATAAACACTGCTATCAGATAGTAAGAGAAAAAGTCATGATCATCTCCACCAAATAACCTAGAATTCTGTCATTAATAATATTAGTAAACTACGAATATTCCTTATAGTTGACTGTAGGGTAGTAGTAGTAGGTACTAGAATAGATCTATATTTCATTTACCGGGAAGTACAAATGAAAGGAAAGAAATATACATTTACCAGATCTACGTATTGGATTTTTTCATGTTAGAAATGAATTCTGACGACTATGTATGGGCGAAAATTCCAAAGCTAATACTAAGTCTTACTAAAATGGAAAGGAGAAATACCTATTCTTTTCTATTTTTCATTCCAAGTTTCTATCCTTTTCATTAATTCCTTTACCCAATTGCCTATGATACTGGTTCTGCGTTCAACTCAAAGTCTTAATTACAAGTACGCTCTTTTCAGAAGTTCTCGTTTAGTAGGATAGTCAAGAATTGGGGGTATTTCCTAAGTTTATATTCTATACTTTTTTTTGGATATTAATTATTTAAAGATAGTTTTCTTCCTTTGAATTGCTCTGAATTGAAAATGGAAGTATTAAGAATTTCTACTACTTTGTGTGTGAAAACATTGTAGCATTCAGAGTCATGTCTCTCCAATAGTGTCGAATAATGGAGCATGGGTTAATATAATAATGGGTTAATTAATAGTTGTACATACAAGGAAACTCTAATAGACAGAAAGAAGGGCGTCGGGTTGATTATTAACAATAAACTACACAAGGTAAGAAGAAGAAATAGGACCCAACGTGCCTAGCTTTATAACCATGCCGTGCAAGTGATCCAACATAATAGAAATACGAGAAATATGAGAGTTACAACGTACTATTCTAAAAATGAACTGCTCGTAATGCCAATACTTCCAAATCTGTATTTTTCGAACATACATATAGAGGGATTCATCCTAGCTGCTCTTCCAATACATTTTCGTACACATTCTTCTATGTATATCGTCAAAACAAATTATTATAGACTAGGATTGACTCTTTTTTCGGGGTTTTCTTCCCGAACTAGAATCGATAAATAAGAAAGAAACTATGTCATCAGCAGCATTCGCATTTGTAGGTAGTTCTTTTTTGGCTCGACTTTTTTTGTTGTTAACTAAGAGACTGCCTATAAATATTATAGTTGATATGGTTGGTTGATATATACATATAAGACAATATACTTCTCGAGTTGTAGATCAAATACAACAACTGTATAGGATTTTGATTATCGGTCATATAGCAACAACAGGTCTAAGAACTCACAATTCTCTACTAGAAAAACTAGAATCTACTTCTTTTTTGAAAAAGTACCGGTGAGAACTTTTCCTTTCCTTCTTCGTATTCCAATTCTATTTTTAGGTCTTTTCATTTCAGGAGTCAATTCTTTCAAGTTATAGACGGTGGAAAGACTTCTTCTTTAAATTTGAGTTGAGTCTTGTATTACCACTTTATACCATTATTCTTCAACAACAACATAATTGACTCAACTAAAATGCTTTCTAAGAGTAAGGACTCGCTCTTTACAAATATATGGTCTAACCTTTTGACTTCTTCTGTACATTTCTTCTATTTTTTCGGGATGTAATCGGCAATAGCAGTTGGGGTTTTTATCTGTAGTTTTTTCTTTAAACTCAGGGACTTTTCTATTCTCGAAGATAACTCCTCTTTCTTATAATAGAAAGTTCTAAAGAGAAACTCAAAGAGTGACAGAGTAACTAAGACAATACAATTAATAGATTCTATTAGATTAGAAATAAGAATAAGAAGTAGGTTAACAACAGGACATGGGCATTGCTCATATACAGGGTAATAAGTCCTAAGGCATTTTATGTTGTATAATATTGTACTTATGTAATAGTTAGTAGTAAAGAAGAATGTCGTATTTTGGTCTAATTCTAACAAAACCTTTATGTAATGTCTAGAACTGATGATATGCCTTTATTCTTCCCTCACAAGTAAGTTGTTGGTGGGTAGTTCTCTTTTATAACGGAATAAAAAACGAAATAGAAATATGGTGAAATGGTGGTTGTGCTAACTGGGTAATCCAAGCACTTTTTCCAGAGGCTCCACTTTTTTTTGTATAGCTGCAACTAAAGCCTAAATAGCAAATAAAGAAATAAGGCAGAGTAGTAGTCAATTCGGCGGTAAGATAAGATAGGATTAAATGGAGATATTGGTGATTGGATGGAGTGCAAAAGATAGTTGAAAAAAGAAAGTGATGGTCGTCATGCATGCTCTAAAGGGATCTAGTTGTCTAACTTCGGGTGCAACAGTGTACTTTGTATGTATGAAAATGGGCTAATTCAAATTATGATTATGATCCCAAGCATGGACTTTCGTATATAGACAAATAGAACGTAGGTAGTCGTAAAAAGACATATATCTAATATAAAAATAGAAGTCTAAGTGCATATTTTTCAGTTTCAAAAACTTTTCTATTGTCAACAAGAACTTCCTGTAGTACTTACTACAGAGTTGCCCTTAATGTATTTGGAATCTTACCTAAATGAACATACATGTTTAAGTTCCTACTACCCTTTAGTTAGTCGTCTTTTTTGTTTGACTTCCCTAATTATTCTCTAACAGAGTACCAGGCTTTCTGTCTAATTGTATGTATATCTTGTATACCTCACTAAGTTTCTAAATATGTCCTTAATTTTCATTAATGTGTGTGATGTAGCTACTAATCAAATTTCTTCCTCGCATAAACGTCCTTTGGGTTTGACTTTTAATGGTCCGTTTTACTTAAGAATTTCATCCAAGGTTGTTGGTATTTTTTTCTGTTATCACAAAAAAAAGGTCTATTTCTGCCTTTAGGGCCATTCTTTATATCTAAATATTTCTCTAAATAAAAATGTGATGAGATATAATAAGTCATTATGCCTGGCTATAAGTCACGGAGTAAACGGACATTTCACTATGTAATGTATAGAAGTATTTTTCTTTAGCTGACGAGACTTTTTCTAATACTAGAAATGAAAACTTGCGTTGCATATAAATAGAATGAAATAGATTGATTAATGAATATCAAGCACCCAAGAAGATCAACATTGTTTACAGAGCCCATATCTCGTTCTAAATAAAGAAGTACCCGCACTGCACGGTGTTTCCAAGTCATAAGCCGAATCAATCTGCCAAGTTCCTTCTACTAAGAAGTATCTAGAAATAGGTAATCGCCCAGCCCGGCCAGTCCTTTTTCGTGTCTCTTTTTTTTATTCTCTTCTTTTTTTATTATTGTAGCTTTACTAATCCGTTTTTGTTCCTTGCATAAAGGGTTATGTTATATACCCATTATACCCATGTATAATCTATATCTTCACAATCAAGAAATTTCGTCTATAAAAATTGGAGTTATATTGGTAAGTAAGTATCTGGGTTATTACTTTTCGGAGTTTCTACTTATTGTGGCAAGAACCCTCGGTTTCTAATTTGTTACTTTCTAGCCTTTTTGTATATTATTAGATAGATCTCTTCCTTACCGTTTACCTCTTTTTCGGCTTGCATAAATAAATAAGATAAGGGACTAGAATACAGCTAGCTAAGGATATTTTGTCTTCTAAGATTTTAGTCATTTCAGCAGAAGCAAGGAAGGATATCTGAGAAAGGGTTTTGACTAATTAAGTATTAATAAGTATTAAGTATAATACACAAAAGAATCTACCCGTTACGTTAGTTACAAATATTCAGAATCCATATTTCTAATTTCCAGCATACTACAATACTACTTTTAAGACGTTGTGTTCACTTTCTTCTACCTGTTACGACCTTTTTGTTCTTTGTAACTATGGACTTTTTCATACATAGATAATGATGAACTTTTCGACTGATCTTTTATTTCTTTGGGCTCCGCCTTCTATACTATACTAAATGAACTAAATGAGAGCTTACAACTAATAAAATTTTCTAATAAAGAACAAATGAATATCAGATCTTAGAAATAGACTCCATCACTTGTATGTGACACCCGGTATCACTAAAAGACAAATTCAAAGTCAAAATGAAATATTATATCAAAGCGATGGCACTATATGAAGAGAATAAGCAACAACAAACAACGAAGGTCGCGGCTAATTACTAACTCTAGGCAGGCACGAGGTTAATTCAACATAGCAGAAACAATAAAATAAACAATACTAGCGTACTTTTCTAAATAAGTTGGAGACATCGGCGGATCTAGTTGTGTGGTGGTACTCTCAGTTAGGAAGGCATACATATTTCTATTACATTCCTAATAAATGTCGTATTTTGTCCTAATTCTAAAAAATCTTTCTATTTCTAAAACAAACGAACTCGAAATGCAATTTACGCGAAAGGTCATCAGCAGCTCCAAGGTATTTATTGGGCTCCAACAACTCCTATTTTCAACAAAAATAACTGCCTCTAAAGTAAGAGATAACTCATAGTTATTTAGATAGATTTTTCTAGTTTTATAGTAAGAGTATTAATAGGACAGCAGTCCTCGGTAAACCTATTTTTACAGTCAAGGGATGTATTACAAATACAGTAGCAAACGCCATGCATATGACTCGGGATGATAGAATAAATAGGGAGTCTTCGTTATTCGTTACTAGATAGAGTACGGGAGACAACTAACCTATGCATATCCTACTGTACTTTATCCTTGCTCTTTTCACGTCAAACTAGTTGAATAATCAAACTATGTCACCAAGAGCACTCGCATTTGTAGATTTTTCTTCTTCCAGAGCTCTTCTTAAATTGCTAAGCCTGCCTATAAAATGAAATATCAGGGATATACTATACTTTTTAAGAATGAAAAGAAGAAACGTGTGTAAGCTCGAAGTAACGAAGTAGTTGAGATATAGGTAATACGGAGAGGGATATAAATGTAACTAATAAATAAATAATTAACAACGGGATAAGACTGACAAGTAACAACTACAATTCATTACAACTAAGAAATAAAGCAAGTGGTCAACCATCATAATAAATATCATAAGAAATGTCGGATTTCTTAATGACTCAAAACACTGATACTGTTTCGGGTGGTTTCGCGTATAAAACGAACTCTAAAATTCAGCAAGTGCAGTTTTTCATTCTTCAGGCTCAAACACATACATCTACTAAACGAAAACTGCAACTAAAGACATCGGTGTATATTTCTTATTTAAAAACAAGGCACTACATGCCATGGGGGAGCAGCGCGCAGTTACCTAAGAGAGATAGAACTCTGTCTAATACGAGGGCTAATTTCTGTTCTTATTATAGGCTTACAGTATTTTGATTTTGGTTGGTGTTGTATATCTTTCTTCTGTGATAGGAGCAAACGCCTAGAAATTGATGAGGATAAGAAATTCTGTTCTGAGACATCTGTTTTTAAATAGAAACAAGGCTGGCCAAAATAGTTCATACATATGCAATATGTCAAATTCTAGAAAAATTATGTAGTCGTGTACTTTCTGATTTTCCAATAGTAGTTTTTTCGGGCTCAAAGACTTTTTCCTTCAACATTTAATTACAACGGTCTATAAAAATGAACTCAAAGAGTCATTTAAAGAATAGAATAAGAAAGTCATTAATAGATTTCATATATAGTTGAAATAGATAGAAATAAGAATGTTGATGGTTGGTTACCTGCTAGGAAAGAGTCCCGATGACTTACTAGCGTAGGAGGAAGTTATGCAAGGGCAAACGATTTGAGAGAAAAGAGATACTCCTCTAATAAATAGTACAACGGGGCAGGTGGTAGTCAAGAATACGTAACAGTTAGACCTCGATGTCATAACTCATAATAATTAATAATACAATATTTTTGTTTGTACACATTATTATTATTATTATCTCATCTCAAGCATTCTTTGTATTTCTTTCAAATAAAAAGAACCTAACAGTACTAACAATAATATAGCTATAGTTCAAGATTTGACTCTTTTTGGGTCTTTCCTTTTTTTTCTTTCTAATTCTATCTAAAAAATATCTAAAAAACTAAAAAATCTTTCTAAAAGGAATTGGGCAGTGTCTTTTTTTAGGTTACATAAGTTTCCAAAGAAGAAAGCATGTGACATTCACATTCAACTACTTCATATATTGTATTTGTATGCGTCCCTTTTTCTTATAGAATTGTTTACTTAACGGTGTCCAATAAAAAAAAAAGGAGTTGAAGTCTAAATTGTTTGCTGAGTCTTCTCTAATTATTCCCAAAAGTAGTAATTCCACCCGTCCTTTGGGATAAATTCCAACGCGAATGCAACATTTTAGAAATGTATTAGAAATTGGCTTCTCTTACCTGTTCATTTCATTTTCTATACCTAAGAAAATAGATAGTTATATCAACAATGCTCCTAGCGTTTATTAACGATCAACTCTCGTTTTTGCAGTTTTTCGTCCTACAACATTGGCTGGTAATAAATTATTTCAAAGTATGCCGGTACTAAACATGACTCTTTACTTCTCGAGATTTCTTTTGCCTAACTCGGTACTTACTAGAAAATATGTCAAATTACTTTACTATACAGTGGATCCTTTATGCCTACTTTTGTTACATTTTCGTCTTCTTTTCGTTACTGTCCTTCTTTTTCTCTTCTAATAAGAAATATGTTTAATCCTTCCCCTTTTTTCTATCAAATATTATGTTTGTTTCTCATTTTACAAACTAGAAATAATAGAATTTGTTGGTTTGAATTTCTAACGTAGCTTTTCTCAGAACTAGCCCTAATACAAGGAGATCTCTTTTGCAGAAGAAGTTGGCGTATATTCTACTATGTATAATATTCCAGCAAAGGTTATCTTATTAAACTAGAATAAGAGGAACGAACTTAGAAATCATATCTCTCACGAAAGGTATTTTCTGCGTTGTATATTTGTGTATACTAAGTGTGTAAATATGGAATATAGTCTACATTTTGAAAAATAGATCAAATAGTGTACTTCTTTGTGTATCCGACTTTGTTTGGTACTTTATTTTCTCTTTCTATTCTAAAACTTTTAAGTATGGGGTTTGTTTTATTTTATTCTTTCATCTTTTTGTTCTGTAAGGATCTCCATTTGTAAATACAAGTACTTTTCCTCTTTGTAGTGTAGCAAATTTAGTAGCGATAATGATAATCCGTTCCTGCTAAGCACTTAAGCCCTTGTCTTTCATTTCCTTTTTAGTAATTAATGGCCTAAGTCCTTACTTCCAAAAAATGTCAATTTGTAAGAAAAATAAGGTAAAGTATGCACTATTTCTAATAGAATTCCAATACCGGAGCTAATATTTCTATTCTGCGAGTTCTATTTAGTTGTACCTTTGTGGAAGAGCATAAAATAAGGGCCTACTCGCAGTTGCCATATTTTTCTAAGTGTAAATATAGATTTCTGTTTCAAACAGTTTTCAGTTCCCGAGCGTTCTTCTTCAGAGAAAGGCTTCTAGATAACTCACAAAAACTGGATAATATATGCACGTGTTCTTTATGTTTCTGTTACACGCCTATAAGGAAGAACTCAAGTAGAGGAAGATTAAGACAACAAATTGGTTGTAAAGCAACAAACACCCTGGAAGAGAATTCGTAATTAGTTTGACCCACCACCACATCTACTACAAAGAAAGAGATCTAATAGAATAATTTCTAGCAGAAGATTAACAACATATGCAGTTTACTTTAAATTCTCACTAGAATTTACAATTGACTTTAAGAATCCAATCCAACGAAATTTCTGAGTAGTTGTTTCATATTTTTTTTTTGATAGAAATCTCGTAAGTAATAATAGAACAGCTCTTTGTAAGCCTAATCATCAACTAATTAGCTTTGAATTTCAGCAGAATTTCCAAGACCAGAGCGCGAGGTGTATGCAGCCATTCTCAGAACATTGTATTCGTTAGTAGTAAGTCCTAGGTTCAAACCATTGAGATGTATTATATATTCTATTAGAAGCTTGAAGTCTACTAGAGAGCGTTCTTGCCCTGCGTATTACCTCGGTAGATAAAAGCAAAACATAGTAAAGTCAAGTCCTTCTTTTCTTTTATTTAGTTATTGAGTGTTTACCTTAGTAGTTAGTATAGTCAAATCTAGATGTGGTGAGGATGCTTCGTAGTTGCTTCTACGGCCCCAAAGTACTGATTGCCTAAAAGAAATGGGGTCTTAGCTCGGTAAGCGTAGTATACCAACTACCAACCAAATCTGTAAATAACATAGCGCAAAAGCCAAAATCTATTTGATTCTCTAGAACAATATAACAATTGGTTGTAGAAGAAGTCCATCATTCCTAATTCTGTCCTATTTTGCGGGTAGTTTTCTCTATTTTCTTTCTATTTTATTTGCTGTTCTCTTTTCTCTAAGCTTTTTTTCAATGTCTAAGTCAAGATCCTCCTTTCTCTTTGAGTCAATGAAACGCAGCGACAGAGATCCAGCCATTTGGCTCTTTTCCTTCTTTCTGTCATCTAAATGACTATCTGCTAAGTCATTACTATCTGCCTGCACGATGTCGCAAACGAAGGGATTCTAACACCGAAAAAGCTTTGCCTTTCTCAGGAAGAAACTGTAAGCAATGGAATTAGGGTACCCTGCTATTTTGGTTTTTGCCTAGCGAAACCCGTTAGAATTGGTGCTTTTCTCTGCTCTTTTCGATTGCTTGGCTCGTACCACCTACCTTGGCTTATCTTTAGTTTCTTTTCTTTTTTAGTTTCTTTTTTAGTTTCTTTTATTTATTAATTAGAAATAGAAACTATTTCTGTTTGAGACTATTCTATTACCTGTATATTCTTCCTTTATATTCCACCTTTCGGAATGATTTCTATAGTTTCTATACGCCACAATCGAGTACATTTCTTGGGAAAATAGTTTGAACTACTTGATTTTGACCCCTGTTTATTATGTTATGGCTTTGTTTGTCCTTTATTTGTATAATTCCAATGAATGAATGAATGCGATGTTGTTTGCCTTCCCCTTAGTATAAGTAGAAATCTTCTATACATGAACCAATTTCTCACCTTTTTGCTTAGTATATAAATAGAATAGAACTAAGAAGGAGTTGTTGTACTATGAGATAAGGTAAGACTTTTGGTGGTAATTAAAGAATGATAGAAATGAATTTCATAGAAATAGTACAAGGTTATTGCTTTGGGAATATTTGCTATTGCTATGATTTCCAATAGCTGCTTATTTTCTATACTCTTTTAGGTAAGACGTTATCGTTATCTTTATACAAACACTTTTTTTTGAGTGTTGACGATTTTGCTCAGAAGCGTTATAAACTTCGTCTTTATTTCCGAAGAAATCTCAAGAGTAGAAATTTGATTTATTGTGAGCCGATATCTACGTTGTGGGTATTATCCTTATAGATATGTTGGAAAGTAGTATACCGATCAAACTTCATACCAAGAAAAAGAACCAAATAAGTCAAATTAATAAGAATCCTCGCAAGGTGACCTTATTTCCCACCCACTTCAGGTAAATACGAACATTCCTATCGCTGTTGTAAAAAGATTTTAGTTTCATACTATTTTCATTTCAAAAAGGAAGGACACCTACGGATATCCAATTCAACAATTAGAAAGCAAGTCTCTTAAGAAGAAAAGAAATCTCACAAAAGAAAAAGACATACCATAGAATAGATATTATAAGACAAAAAGAAGACAAGAGAGAAAATCCAATATAGAAAGCAAGGACTCCGTTATTATTCATGTTACTATAGTAAGATTGACTAATAAAAAGTAGGTTGCTAACTTTGTCGACTTTAACTAACATCATTAGTCAAAGGTTAAATAGATCTGAGAGATAGGTTGTTGTTGGCCTAATTAGTTGTCGTCGAAAACTACTACCATGATTTTTCATTTACATTGATTTTTGTCTTCTGCTTATATATAGATAAAACACAAATGGAATGAATCTTCTAGTATTGGCAAGTTTTGAAGAAAACCAAATCCTCTAAAGCGATGCGCAGAAATTACAAAGAGAGTTAATTGTTGTAGATGAATCTGGCTTTTTATTAGTTTAGTATCCAAAAGAGTAGATGCAGCAACCTCTTCTATGGCGAGAGGGTAGTAAGTGATCCTTTCCTGGCATAAACAATTCTATAGTATAGAAAAATTTCTGTATCCTCGAGTCAATTATTAGATTCGTATCTTTGGCGATCTTTTTGCAAACAATGTTTTCTCCTCTTTATCTTGATCTTTCCTGTGCTTCTATGCGTCCAATTCGAAATGCAATCACAATAAATCCAATGTTTTTATCAGACGACAACCTCCCCCTCTCTCTTCCCATCTTCCGAAAATTGACCCTAGTATTGAATAGAATGCAATTTACGAATATTCGTATAACAATAATAAGGGCGGCGAATAAACAACCCGCCTATACCAAACGATCAAATTTCATTTACACTAAGGAAGTCAAGTAATAAATAACATTTCCAAAAACTAAGTGGAACCCAAGATAACAAAATCCAGCCTTAAACTTCAAAATATCATGCTTAGTCGACTTTCGACAAACGCCGGGTATAAGTATCTCATCTTTGTTGGCCCTGAGTTATAGATTCAAATACTAACTATCTGCTTTCTTGCTATGATCGAGCTTTATCTCAAATCATGAATAAACAACCTATAATTTGTATCCACAAGTGTACCTAAGAAAGAGACTTCCAGGGCAAGAAATGGATTTGATAGATTTTTTATTCAACCTGTTTGTTGGTCGAGAAAGATCAGCTCTAAAAGTTCCTACAGGAGGTGTATAAATGGGGTCGTAAGCTATGAGTTGACCTAAGCCCTAAAACTGATCTATTTGGAAGAACTCATTTCCGAAAGTATTTCATGTCCAACAAAGAAAGAGAAAGAAGCATGTTGTTGGATTTCTATTTGCTACCGCCAAGCAGACCTCGTAATAACCATTTACTTCTACCTACGCTGTACACTATACTACAAACTTCCATAATTATGTAATCTTTTCTCTAGCTATCTTTGAACATACTTTTTTAAAAAAGCTCCACTTGGACTTCTTTTTTCAGATGAATAAGTTTCTCATCCGGAATGTATATTGTATATATATATATATATATATATATGCATAGCTACGTACAGACAGTGCTTAGTTTATACAACTCCCCCCTTTTTTTGAATCAAGGCAATCCTACACCAAATCCAGGATACAACAATTCCACTTTTATGAACACAGACAAAAAAAAGAATTCTATTTCCATTCTCGTGCGCAGGGCTTCGTATTATATTATAGCATATTTAAGGGTATATGCGGTGTTTTTTACCCAGCAACCTATTTCATTCTCTAAGTCTCTATTCAACAAATTAGTTATTTCGGCCAACTCGCATATAATATATATAACCACAAAGTCAATTCCAATATAGTACGGATGGATGTATTCACACATCGCGCAAAAGAATGTACATATAAAATGAAAAAGATTCAATATAGAAAATAGGAGTAGAAATAATTTCTTCCTCAGAATTCATTAATTCAACAACAACTCCATTTTATCCGTTATTGTAAATCTGATAGGAAAAGCGGCATTGCTCGTGTGCTTTTCACTAATCCACGAAACATTGATACACGTTCTTAGATTTAAACTCAGCCTTCTTGGTTCCACTAATGGTTAATTCGATATCCTCCTTTCCTCCAGTTATTTTATTCCATCCAAACAACAGATATCCGTCATACTTTTGTACTGTTTGAAAAAAAAAAAGGGATTACCAGAAGAAGTAAGAATCTGATAATAGTTCTAAGGGAAAAGGAATACTGATGCCTGCCGAATTCTTTCTATTCGTGAGTTCTGTCATTTCGAAAATTTCTCGTTAAACGTTATAATGAAATAAAAAGAAAGCAAAGAATGTGGTGTATGTAATGTAGGTAGGCCGTGTGTAGTGTAAGAAAGAAATAGTTGATTTCACTTACAATCTCCAGCAGCTTTCATTTTTGAAATTTATGTTGTGTCGATTAGTTCAATATTCGATTGTAATGGTTAAGAATGGTTAATCTAATAATATGGTTAATCTAATAAATAGGTGCGTTAGCTACTCCATCCACCCTGTTTGTTTTGTATTTTTGATTCTGCCATTTTAGGTAGAAATATTATCTAAAAACCATAAGTTACTACAAGTTTCTAAATAAATCATAAGAAACCCGCATATGCTGTCAAAGAGTTCGTATTATGTTTTAGTTAGCTCAAATTCTTTATTGTATACTACTGAAATTCTTTCTTTTCATTTTTTCCTATAATTCATATTAGTTGTAAGCTGTAAGTTGTTGGATGCATTAGGAAACTGCAAGAAGGCGACCAAATATAGGAGTAGTTCGTTTTTTATCTAACTAATATGAGCCATTTGTGTTATTGATTCATTGATTATCCTTATTCTATTTCTTCTCCGTGCTTGCCTTTCTCTTGATTTTCTTTGACTTTTCTTCTGTCAATCACTCAATATTTCTCCTCGGGATCTAACTCTATACCACCAACCAATTCTTCCTCTTCCAAATTAGTACCTTACCTTAGATTAAGATATTAAGGCAGAAACTATATAGAATTTTCAGCTAAAAACATGTATTCATCAAAGTTCTAATAAGCAAGCTATGTCCAAGGAGTTAGTTGTTAGGGTTGTGTTTAATAAGGGAATCCCAAATAGTTTCTCATATGTTGTTAAGGATTTAGAACTGCTCACAAAACAAAGCTTTCCACGATTCAACATTCTTCCCGACAAAAGAAAAGAAAATGCTTTCCTGCCTGTGCACTTACAGGGTTCGCGTAATTAAGATTCGTTAGTTCGAATGCATTTTGATGTTTCTCAAATGAAGTATTAACGGAAAGTGTGGTTGCCTTGTCTGTCAACAACTAAAAATGAGTAAGTAGAGGTATTAATTCATTATTACTAGTAGAGGATACCGACTTCTTGCACATAAGTCTATAATATTAGAATCTAAGAGTTAGTAGTAGTATATATATATATATATATATAATGATCCAGGAGGAAGAAGAAACATCAATTTGTATTAGGAAAACCTCGACTACAAGCCGTCAAATTGTGGAAGATAAAAAGGTAAGGGATAGTTGGAAAAAAGCTATAAAATGAAATAGAATTCTCTGATTTAACCCAACACGCACTACTGTGAGAAAAATGAGGGCAAACCTGAGTTCTTTAGAAAGGAAACCACGCTAATTTAGATTGTCGTCAATTCTTGAATTTTGGGATCAAATGATTGTACATTCTTTTGTATACTTTTGGGTGCCATCTTTGTGCCTGTATTTTTGATTCTTGGACTATCTATATAAATGAAATAGATTTGATTTGGTAATGTAAATAACTAGGTGCAATCAATATGTATTTTAGTTTTAGGTAAGAAATTAGAATTATGTAACCTTACACGTGTGGCGCATAAGTGTCTAAAGATCCATCTTGTTGTTTAATTGCTTCAAAATCCATTCATAAAACAGAAAGAATTTGATCGAGAAGAATGAGAAAAAGTGGTACGTATATAGAGATCTATTGTAATATGACTTGAGTTTGAAGTTTTTGACTCTTCGTGTTTTTCTATGTCTCCTTTTTTCTATTCAATTATTCGCTTACAACAAGAAAACCTTTTTTTTTTTTTACCTTATTTCTTATTTGGTTGGTGCAACGTTTCAATTTGGATCTAAAATCTTCTGCTGTATCTAAAATCTAGTTGTTTGGAATTCATCGCTCACAATTCAAGTATACAATTGTTTGTTACGTATATAGAGTTATTGATTGATTGAACTATAGATTCTGAAGTCCTTCATTCACGTTCCCATTTTCTTTCGACTCTAGGTTTCCTCTCGCCTAGAGTTGAAAGATGTTCAAGTTTCTCTCTTTGTGCCCAGTTACTAACTCTCTTCTTTCTATCATGAACGCTGTTTTCTACCTACCCGACCAAGAGTCCCTCTTCCTTACGATCGATAGCTAAAGCTCCTTTTGGTCATGACCCACATTCAATTGTAGATCACATGCTTTAGTCTTCTTCTAGTCTCTCCCAAGCAAATACATAAAGTCAACTCGTCCTAGAAAGGGTCACAGCAGACCACTCTTTGCTTACAGAAGATCACGCAGAGAGAAATAGACAATCAAAAAATGTACATCGCAGTACCAGCTCAAATTCTTACTATCATCATTCCTCTTCTACTTGCTGTTGCCTTCCTTGTACTCGCTGAAAGAAAAGTCATGGCCTTCGTTCAAAGAAGAAAAGGACCTGACACCGTTGGTACCTTCGGTCTTTTACAACCTATAGCCGATGGACTCAAATTAATTCTCAAAGAACCCATCTCACCTAGTAGCGCTAACTTCTCCCTCTTTCGAATGGCACCAGTCACTACCTTCATGTTAAGCCTACTAGCTTGGGCAGTTGTACCCTTCGATTACGGTATGGTATTGTCAGATCTGAACATAGGAATCCTTTATCTCTTCGCAATATCCTCTTTAGGTGTCTATGGAATTATTATAGCAGGTTGGTCTAGTAATTAGGAAGCGAACGTGCGGTCACCTATGACAATGCTTCCAATAACAAATCCTACAATGAAGCAGCAGTCGAAGCATCCACTCGGCACAGGTTGGGGTAGAAAGGACAAGACAGCACACACAGAACTCGAAGACTAGAAATTTCTTCGCCCAGCAAAAGGAAGAGCATAGTCCAGTGTTGTTAAGAAAGCAGGACAAAGTCCAAGCAGAGTGAACTTCTCCATGTGATCGAGAGTTGTAAGATGACACCAATCCTTAAATACACAACTACAGACAGTTATCCTTAGAATACACCGTGCTTGGGACATATATTCTATTAGATATATCTAATATATCTAATAGACCATACCATAAGAAATCATTCTGTACTTGTTCTCTGTAATGACCTGGGATCGCTAGCCAGTGAACTAAGATTAGACAGAAAGGTATTGAGTGAGAACGTAGAAGGAAGACATAGACCTCTCGATTTACAAGCAAGGCCTGATGTAGATAAAGAATAATAGAAGGGGGCCAAAGATCATAGTGCCTTTGATACCGTTATAGTCATTCCAAAGGTATAATGGGATGGTGCCGAGTCCTACTAGTACCTGAGCAAAGAAGGTGATAGAGGCAAGAGAAGCAGCCAACCAAGAAGAATGACAGGTTTCAGCGAAGAAGGATAAATGTCTACCTACAAGTGTTGAGATAGATCTACCCCAATTCCTAAGCTCAGTCTACGTGAATGACCTTTACTAAGGAGTCCAACGAGAAAGAACGTGGAGTAGATAGGACAGTGGAAATAGTAGATGTAAGAAATGGTTTAAAGGGAAAACAACATACATACCAAAAGGTTCCAAGACAGAGATCGGATATCAGACAACACAAAAGAAGTACTAAAGCGGTATGGTGTAGTTACTAAAAAAGAGGATCGTTAGTGACATATAGATAGAGTGTTGACCTGACTGTAAAGTAACGGCTGCCAAAGAAAACACAGCGCCACTAAGAAGATCCACACATTACAGACACATGTGACAGTTGACCGGTGATTCCTTGTACCTTAAATGAAAACAGATCTATTTCAAAGAGAAAGCCTTAGTCAGGAAAGGAAAAAGCCAAAATGCATTATTCTACCCAGCACGATGGCCTAGGACCTAACACACATACCATAATTGATTCATCCTCATCCACAACTTCCATGCCATTAGGGTATGCCGCCTATTCTAACTGCCATATCCCAATATACCTTGGCACGTTTTAGCTGTCGTCCATTATGATGAAATGACACTCTCAGTTTGGGGTATTATTCTAGTTTCTAATATTCTATTCTAACCCGGGTTATCCACTACTAAGTTCTTCGATGTTAACAACTGTTTAACTAGAAACGTATTCTACCCTACCTTCGAGCTCCCTTCTGATTTGGGATGGTTTAACCGATTGCCTGTTTTACTGTTTTATTTGAAAAAAAAGTCTTAATGAATTCTAACAACATAAAAATAGAGAGAGTTAGGGTTTCAAGAAAAAAGAAAGACAGGTGTAGGTAGAATCAAGAGATTTTGTGGAAAATGAAGAAATTTTGACAGGCACACCTGTAAGGGTACATATTATTCCTAAAATAGAATGCTCTTTTACATCCCTTACTCTCTTCTCTCCTTTATTCTTTGACCCAATTAATTCTAATTCAAACTAGAATGTGATTACACGAGCCTATCACTACTACTACTTTATTTAGATACTTTCAGTAATAGGATCCTTTAGCGGATTAGCTCTACTTCTTGTCATTCTCAAAGTAATTGATTGACTAAGAACTACCCGCCTGTCGAACCCCAAAATAAATGACTAATATGCTCTGGTAATATATAGATCTTTATTGCAATTGCAAATATCGCAAATAATAGGTCTATTAAAAGCCGGATAATACTCCATGTATGGATTTTTGGCTTATACTAGTTAAAGTCAAATAATTAGCAATCTTTACTAATAAGGGGAATAAAACCTGTGTGATACGAAATCACTCAACATTAGATTCTTGTCTTGCTCTGATCTCCGCCAGGACCTTATTTATCTGCGAAGAGTAAGGAGGATATAGCAAATTCGTAGAAACGCTAGACAAAAAAAACTAAACGTTTGCAGGTAGATCTTCTATCATTAACACAATTAACACATTAATCCAGCAATAGCGATAAAGAGTCAAGAGATAAGGTATGAATGAAAAAAAGAGTGTGAGTCTGAGAATTTCCTTCTATATTAGCACAAGTTAAGTACTGGGCATAGAAATATATAGCATGCAAGGTACGTCCACCTAGAGTCAATAAGGATTTCTCCAGTGTTGTTATCTTCTCAAATGTAAATAATTGGAAGGCTTTGGTATAGTAATGCAAGTCATAAAACTGAAGATGTATACAATACAAGTGTAAGGCCAAATAAATAATACTAACGAGAGTAAGTAGTATTAGTATACCCACGTGTATTTTGTATTTTAGCGACAAGTGGTATTCTTTATTTATTTATGTTGTGAATTATCTAGATTTCTATTTGTTTCATTCTTGATCGTTTCTTGTCTTTATCTACACAAATCCCTTTTTCGAAAATCATTCGATAGAAAAATGTCTTCGTATTTTCATTTTAATAAAGAAGAATTGAATGAACTTGATTAATATTCCGTGAAATCTCAATCAAGGAAGGGACAAAAGAGTTTACGCATCAAGATAAGAAATAATCAATGTTTGTTATCCAGTATCTTTCTCATTTCGGGTCTTATCTCAGGAGGTACTTGACTTACCCTAGCAATGCTAAGAGTATAGTATTATTATATCTCACTCTCTACTTTGTTCTCTATCTTTTGCTTTAACAACTCATCGACGGAATCATAGAGAATCATAGAGTAAGACCGAAGCAAGAATTGAATACTCAACCAGAGCAGCTACCAACAACTGGTGTTTTTTATCAAAAAAAAAAAAAAGTTCAGTAAGCAATAAAATCTCTAAATCGAGTTGTGGTTTGTAAGGATTTTTTTCTCTCTATCTGAAATAGACGATCTTCAGGCTCTTCCTCTATGATTGGACGAGTGTAATCGTGCGTTCTGATTTAAGCTAGAAAAGAAATCTATAACACGTTCTATACTATTCCCACAAAATAGTTGAAAAAAAGCCCTTAAGATTCGCACACAGCATACATACGAACATTTCCTTACAACTAGAGAATCTCTTACGGCACAAGATGCAAGGGTCTATTTTCTTCCTTTTACAACTCACTTCACTTCTTCATGTGAAATGTTTGAAAAAGCATGTAATTGCCAATTTCTAGCCTAAGGTCTCTTTTCCACAGGTTTCTGCGAAGTATGCCTACTTGACTGCTTACTTCCTGTCGTGCCAATACAACATTTATTAACAACAAAACAACAAGTTGGAGCAGGATTCCCAAATAGAAAAAGTAGTGACTTAGGAGGTTCTTGTTACTAATTAGTTGTTTTAAGGCTCCCGGGGAGAAGGTGCAAAAAAAAAGAAAGAACTATGTGAAATAATCTATATGATATGACACTTTAGGTTTCTCAAGAATAAAATGTACATAGTTTTTTTTATAGAGTTTTCTAGATAGATAGAAATACAGGCGACTCATTTAGTGTTTGATATTAGTAGTAGAAGTAGAGATACGTCATTTCTTTCCTGTGGTTTCTATATTCTCATTTCTTATATATATAGAAAGAGAGATGCGTCACAACTTCATTTCGGCGAAAGTCTTTTACTGTTGTTTGTTGTTTTATGCTGGATTTGAAAGACTTCTAGAATATGTCATTTAATTAATACAGATCGACTCAGCCCTGAGCCAGAAAAGTCAAGCAGGACAGAGGATTTTCCTTCTTTCTTTGGACGAAGTAGAGCTTATTAGTTAGGTAGAAAGAGAAAGTCGAGATTGAGAAAACAAAAGTATAGGACATTACAAAAAAGAAGAAGAAGGATCGCGAGATGATTAGAAAATAGAAAAGGATTCTTATAGTCAATTAAGGTTTTAATAAAGAGAAAGTCAAAAAAAAGGTAAAGTCAATAGTATAGAAATACAAGTCATATGAACTCAAATCAAAAATAGAGTTGTGAGAAAAAGAACATTTCTAAGTCTAAGACAAACTCAAATCATTAATTAGTAAGAGGTAATTATTCTTGTTCATTACCTTCAAACATTGTTTGCTCCACATCTCAAAATTTGCAGAATTATTTCATTATTGACTC